>JAUEKU010045143.1:0-14010 GCA_032274805.1 Gypsophila paniculata | reverse complement strand
TTATATCGCTTCCGCATAAACATTATTATTTCGTTATGAGTATTTCTTTAATTTTGTAAGACATTGATATTATAATAAGATTCTTTTGTTACAATGATCCACTGTTTATATTACTTATAATGTGATATCCCGAGTTTGAGAATTCGGGGTGTTTCAGCTGTGATCAAATGACCCTTGATGAAATCACATCGAGAATTGCGCATTGAATGACGACAGTCTCACAATGAATAGATTGTGCAGTAATTTTGGACATCGATTTTGCTACATGCCATCACAAGCCAGGGTCAACAAATAACGAGCATTCGATTCCACTAGAGATACTAACGATTCACTAAACACGGACAACAGGTGAATATGACAGTATTTTGGTCCAGTTAATGAAATTATGTATCACCAAAAATTGGTCGGCTAACAAGTATTCTTAAACACGCTAAATGGGACAAATTTTACATGTGTATCATTATAAGAAGAGGCCTAGGCTAAATGAGTATCATTATCAGAAGAGGCTTATGCATGTGTACGTTTCCAGCACTATTGGCCATATATAATTGCTGACCACATATTTTACATGTGTTTTCAAGTACGGTTGTCTCAGCCTCGTAGGCAAGGCCACAAGGGTGAACTAGGTTAGTCTTATTCTAGGGATCAATCTAGTTTCTTCCTGGTAAAAGATAAAAGGTACTGATATCGCAGGATTTACTATCAATCAAACGACTTATTCTCCAACTCATCGTAAAGGTGATAATGTTACAACTCAAACCCGATAATAATTCACTTGAAAAAAATTCCTTAAATGAGAAACAAGACGAAGACGACGAGCATGACTAACTCAACTCAACACAAGTACAATGATGTAACATGAAGAGTCGAAGTAACATAGCTTTGAGCACAATTGAAGTAACATAGCTTTGAGTACAATCTATAACCAACACCGAACCAAGCACGTTCATGACCCGTTAACATAAAACTGTCAATTCTCAATTAAGACAAGCTGCAACCAAATTGGACTGACACAGTATGACAGCTGAATTTTCAAGCTTACACTACCAGATTCACCTCTACAGCACGATTATAAGGGTAGTCCTCAGCCTTGTCTTCCAATAACATGATAAATTTCAACGGTTCAACCTTTACTGACTTCTATACCAACCAATACCTAAAACCAACATGGTCATACTCCCATCCCTAAAAACCATTAACTATCCTATGAATACAGAGATTTCCAGCATGATTCTGAATACAGGAACAAGATTAAACACCCGAAAAACTGTTCCTATATATGCTATTAAGAAGAAATATGTCCTGCCTCGAGTCACATCAAACGACAACTATGTCTTTGATGAAATCCTCACTAAAATTAAGGTATGTGAAATTTGTTTGACTAATTTAAGAACATGTATTCCTAACATTGCGAAGTATCAGTCACTCGATGCAATGTTTAGCACAATTTTCATCATTTCAGAAAAATCACCAGGAAAGGGTGCAGAGAATCAAGGAAATTATGGCAAGAACACTACAGGAATGTTGTCGTACAGAAGAGTTAGTAATCATCGATGCTATCCAAAGGTTAAACCTTGAATACTACTTCCGAAACGAGATTTGTGACGTACTAAGAAAGCACTATGAGAGGTTTGACACAGAGAAAGGAGGCCATGATCTTCATGCAACCGCCCTTTGCTTTCGCTTGTTAAGACAAGGAGGATACTATGTGTCTGCAGGTTTATTTGCCACCTAAGTTACTCAGATTCGGCTACCTGTGTCAGGCACGGGTGTTGGGAAGTCAGACACGGCAATTTTGTGAAAAAGTTCTCAGTTTTGGGTCTGAAATGAAGTTTCGAACATAGGACACGACATCAAAGTGAAATTTTAAAGTAATATAGGTTGCTTCATGATAAACAGAATCACAGTGAAGCTTAAAACGTGAACATACAAGTTACGCTAGAATCTTCGACACTAATTGCATACAGTAAATTGTTTCATCAGCACTGTTAATTTGTTTTGATGTCAAACTTGTTTTCTGCGACAGATATATTCAGCAAATTCAAGAACAAAAATGGAACTTTCAAACAGGAACTCATGAAGGACAGTAAAGGGCTACTGAGTCTGTATGAAGCCTCTCACCTGGGAGTTCCAGGAGAGCATATACTTGATTCCGCTGGTGATTTTAGCCAATGTCTCCTATGCAACTTTAAAAGTGTTGAACCATATGAGGCCTCCATTATTCACAGCACACTTCGCCTTCCATATCACAAAAGCCTACCGAAATTTATGGCCTCACACTTCCTTCAGAATTTTGAAATCTCAATGAAGTTATTTCACAATTTCAGTCGTGAAAGCGAATGGATGGAGGAAGTACAAAATCTAGCACAAATTGACATTAACAAAGGTCAAATGACCGCTGAGCATGAAATTAATGAAATTTGCAGGTACATAATACACCTGTCATAAGTGGATATTCTTCATAGCAGCATCTGTACTAACCTCTGTAGTTAAGCTGATTTAGATGGTGGGAAGAACTTCAATTGCCCAAGGAACTGAAGGGTGCAAGGAATCAACCCATCAAATGGCATATGTGGTCTTTGGCTTGTCTGCAACATCCACATATGTCAGAGTTAAGGCTAGAACTAACAAAAGCGATATCATTCATATACATCATCGACGATATCTATGACATCTATGGAACACTTGAGGAGCTCACTCAATTCACAGAAGCTGTCACTAGATGGGAGTGTGTCAACGTCGACAAATTGCCAGACTACATGATAATTACTCTCAAGGCACTCTTCGACATTACAGACGAGATAAGCCATAAACTCTATACTAAGCATGGAGTGAATCCAAAAAATTATATACAAAAAGTAGTAAGTTGATAAAACTCTAAAAACAAATCAATTGTGGAAAGCACAAGGTTTTAATATATGGGTGGTCTTGTATATGTTGATGCAGTGGGCGGAATATTGCAATGCATGCCTAGTGCTACAGAAGTGGGTTGCCTCAGGATATATGCCCACCACTGAAGAGTACATGAAGAATGAAATCGTGAGCACTGGATCATATATAGTTCATACACAGATCTTCTTTCTCTTGGGTGAAGGATTAAAGGATCAGAACTGCAGAGGTCTCTTGACCAGTCATCCGGACATTTCATATTTGGCTGCAAGAATTCTTCGTCTTTGGGATGATCTAGGTAGCTCTAAGGTATATATATTTCATCACTTAAGTCTCTTAAAAAACCGTCTTACAGTAAAGTAGTGTAAAACCATTAAAAGAAGGATGCAATTAATTCCGAAATCTAGAAGCTAGTATACCGTATAAGAAAGAAATATGGTTTTACATTAACAATAGCATAAGGCGGTTTTATGACTTCATCAAAGTATATATGTGTGATAGTTGATCATAGTATTTTGGGAGTTTGGAACAATCTCTATCTATTTTATTGTATTATTAGTAAGGTATTATATATCCGACCCTATACCTTGTTTATTGATGGAGTGTCTTTGAAGGTATTTATTGGAACAATAATTGTTTACCGAGTGAACCTCAAAACCTAAAGTCAATGCCATCAACAACAACAACAAAGCCTTATTCACAAAATTAGTTAATGTTCCCCACATGAATCATCATTTGGTAGCGTCCATAAAAAATATTCAAATTATAAACAAAAAGTACCTGGTTACCATCGCCTCCCACTAAAAACTCGAAACCAGCTAATCCAAATCTGCAGTGTGAGAAGTTGATATAGGAGGTTACCATGCTATAACGCATAATACATCTCATGAAGTGTGTTTTAATCTGCAGGATGAGCATCAGACACACGATGGGTCTGTCATGGAATGCTACATAAACGAACATGAAGGAAGCTCACCTGAGACTGCCCGAGAATATGTTTTTGCGACGATTTCGGATTCATGGAGTCGCCTTAATGAAAACCTTCTGTCCACTTCTCCATTTTCAGCTGATTACAAAGCAGCTATTGCTAATTTTGCAAGGATAGTCCCAGTCATGTATAACTACGACAAAAATCATCGTCTTCCAGACCTAGAGAACCTCATGAAGCCGTTACTTAGTACAAACAAGAACTGTACAAACTTTCTATAACAGAACCAACTAGTTATAGTAAGCGGTCGCACCCAGTGTTCCAGAAAAAAATGTTGAAACAGCAAGGACGACAGAATAATACGTAGTAACTGATATGTTTTTACCTATTGTGAAGGAACGCTAATGATGTGCTCATGTATGATGTATCAACCGAGTACAGAGTATAAGTGCATAAGAGCATGAAATGTGACAACCTCACAAAGCGAAACGATCTCACAAAGAGCACGAACATCAGTATTAGTTATTTCACGAATGAACGTCTGCACTCACGGAGCAAACCCATCTTACAAGGAGCAAGAATGTTTGTATTACACCATCGACCACCCAAACTCAACGAGCAAACCCATCTCACAAAGAGCAGGAACGATCCATCTCACGAATAATACACAAACGAACGTGAACGTCCCAACTCATCGACAACAATGACCGGTATTCCCCCAAAAAATCTCACTAAAATCTTGAATTCCACCCCGAGAATCAAAAGGGCATTCAAAAACAGAACAGCTCTTACACAATTTAGTCGAAGCATTTCATCGAACACCTTACGAGCATGATCAAACACGCCCTTGTTAAATAAAACCTGCTTGTAATCTCCTCAAATTAACAACATTATGCAATTATTTACACGATAAACGGGTAATTATGTCGTCAATTAGCTTATAAGTAGCTGTGATTAAAGCCAATTTTACCTTTTAGGGTTTTTTTTATAAAGTTTGTTGTAAATAAAATATTTTGTTGAGTGTGTGATTTAATTGCTAGCTAATTTAACGACTTTTGCCGCCTCTTTAATTTTTGAGTTGGTTTTGAGTTGGGTTGAAATTAGGATTAGTATTTTTCGGATCAGACTGGGTCGGGCCTAATATAATTTTGGATCCGATTTAGTTACAAATAAATTTCATAAATATGTCGTCATCGTAGGTTTAAGATGCTATTTCCTTAGTTTTTTATTAGAATTTTTTTGCTTAAATAGGATTCAAAACTATTGATTTTTACACCAAATGGATTCATGTCATCAAAGTTTGCAATTTTATGTAAAAAGTTTATTTCATCAAAAAGTAAAATAAAAATAAAACACAAACCTTGATAAACGTCAAGTTTTAAATAATTTGAGTTTTAACGTATCTAAGAGAAAATTTCTTTCAAATAAAATGTTACCGTTCCACAATTTTTAATTGTGACACGTAAATTTATTTATTGAATGACATCTTCAGACATAGACTATAAAATTACTGCATAAGTAGAATTGCGATGAATGTACCCTACACTCAAAAATCATTCGTACATAATTTATAAGTTGTACTTAACATACATCATATTTAAAATCGCTTGTAATAAATAAAACTGTACTTCCTCCATTCAATTTCAATTTTTGCACTTGTTTTTGACACTATTTATGAGTATAGAGATTTTTTAATATTCTGTGTGTGAAAAATTCTTTTGTATTAAGACTATTAACCCATATGTGATCCATATTGATTGTGGGGAAAAAATTGTTCACTTAAGACAAGGGGCTACTCTTATCATTCACAATTAGTTTTGGGATGAAACCCTAAAAGGTTTGTAAATGTGGGTCTCAATTTCACACCGTTCAATATATAAGTGAAAATATAATTACGTAGGATCTTCTTTAATTGGTTTTCTTAAATACAATATTAATATCAAATTTTTATAGCTTTTTACAACATGTAACTATAAATATTATCGTTACAAAATACGTCTTGATAAATGTGAAAAAAATAAATGTACAATTTGGAGTTGAATGAGGATGTGTATTTTTTTAAATTTTGTGTACCCTAGTGGCCAAATAATTAGAACTTTGTTATTCCTACATGCATGCAATTTAGCTTGTAGGTTGTAGGGTACATTTGAGAGAACGGCAAAAATTTAGCCGAAAAAATTGTTCACATTCATACGTAGAAAGCGCCCTACAAATACTAAAGTAGTGTGCTCTTGGCCCACGTGTAAAGGTAAGATGTCATAGTTAATAACTGTTGACTGTTCAACGTGTTGAAACTTGAAAGGGGCCTTGACATAGTTGCCTTCAGACCATCCCCATCCATGAGTCAAGTTAATTAGGTCATCCATCCAAAAACTTCATAAATTATTTTTCATTATTTTTATTCACTTACACCCTACCATCCAAAAAATCACCACCTAGGTCATCAGTCCAATTATTTTTCACTCATCAATTCAATTATTACCACATTTTTATCTCATCAAACCCTCCCTCTCTTACTTTTTTAATTTATAAATATCTCAAAATAATAATTATATAATACAACTTTTTTAAAACCAATAAAAAACCTCCACCTATTAGGTGGAGGATTGGGTCAAGTTTTGTACAATAAGGTCAAGTGTTGACCCAATTCTACTCTCTCACCAAAAAGGGTCACCCAAATAAGAAGATTAAGGGTAGATTAACTTGACCCACTTTTCACTTGACCTCCTCATCCACCTTGGATGGGGATGGTCTCACAAAGGGGTATTTATTATTGACAGTTGAGTTGAGTTACGGTTTTAAAATGATCAAAATAAGTATAAAGTGGTCGTAATAAATATTAAAGTAATCACTTTTATCGACAAATAAATCGTCGTACGTATACGACGGATTCATTTGAACATTTGTATTAAAGATTTAAAGCTAAAATAAAGTGATTTATTGTAGACTTGTACTCGTAATAACTAACCAAACTCAAATGTAGTGTCCTGATATATATGGTTGAATTGAGGACTTGAAAAACAACCCAAAATAAAAGCTCGAAAATAACTTGATTAAACTTAAAACGACCAAATTCGAAATTGAGCCGATAGACTCAATTTGATATTTAAAAAGACATAGTTAAGTCAAAATCTTGATCTAAAACGATCTGACAAAAAAATAACCCAATAAATACTGATCCGAAATGACTAAGCCAATTGCCAAGTCTATCTTTGGAAGACCTTGCAAAACCCACACAATTTAATATGGTTGATACAAGACCCAAAATTGACTTCAAAATCGATAAGAATCCTTACTTAAAATGAAACTGAATGGAATCAAAATTGACATAAAATCAACGAAATAACATTTACTCACAGAGTCACAGCTAATCGAAAATAACCCGTTTATCACCTCTATCTCGGCCTTCTACGACAAGTTAGGGAGGTAACCTCAACTATACCTATGGGCCATGTCCAGGTAACATGCAAAACCGACACAATTTAATATGGTTGGACTTCTTAAGGTAACATATATCTGATTATCAAAAAAAAAAAAACATGTATCTGCATAAATGCCGTCAAAGTCATACTTTTGTAAGTTCAAACAATGCAAAAACGTTTATGCTGTTGAATCTTACATAGAGATGTTTAACTAGACGGATATTTAGGTCACATGTCTACAAACTTATGCTATTGAATCTTACATAGAGATGTTTTTCAGAGTATCTATAATGAAAATACGTCAAGAATTGCATTGAATGACTATTTTCACAATAAAGAATCACTTAGAATGAGGGTTCTTATTATGTAGTAATAAAGTACAAAATAGGAAAAAATTTGAGGAGATTGGTGATTCATGGTGGCCGTAGAAGGTCGAAAGATGACGTGTGAGCGAAGAATAATTACCTCCATATGGTCCTGCATTATTTTTGGGGGATGAGTAATTAATCCCTCATAGAGCAAATTTAAACTAACTTTCCATTTTCGCTCCAATTTTCATTTTCTTCATCTATTTTTTAATTCTTTGTAACTCTCTTACTTCTCTCTGCTACATAGCATTCACAATCCACAATCAAAGATTATGAATGAATCCTTGTTTGAAGCACCGGTAGTTAATAGAGAATGCGGGCGTATTTTGGACCACTTTAGCAAATTTTATATTACCCAATTTGTTTATAATAATACGTAATAAGTTCAATCCAGTTGAGTTCGTTGCGATTCAATTCAGTTTCGTTCGGTTCAACTCAACTTCGATAGTTCAACTCATTATAGAAATATTGTTTTTAAAATCCAAGATGATAATTACATCGAAAATTACACAAATGATGACAATTCACAAAGGCACAACCATGTTACTCATCCATTTTAATTACTATATACTACTCCATCCATTCAAGGCATTTTGCTACATAACATCATCGGACTAATGAAAGGAATTTCTTGTACGATAAGAGCAAATATAGTCATGTAAGATATTGTTTAATTTGTCTTTATGCAACAATACTAATATAAGACTTTTATACTCCATATTTTTTTTATAATATGCAACTACACATATAAACATTATAAAATATGTCTCGACATGTGTACAAAGAGAAAATGTAACAAAATGAATTGAATAGAAAGAATATTATTAAGACCGAATTATCAAGGTTTTCACACCTAGCTCGTCTCCTAAGACCCAATTATAAATAAGGATACTCCACACCCTTGTTTTCCAACAAAATAACAAAACATTTATATTTATACTCACTATTATACCAAAACAATACATAAAACCAACATGGCTATGCTCCTCTCCCTAAACACCATAAACTATCCTTTTATGAAAAATGTAACGACTACATCATTAAGAACCCAAAATACTTCTATTTTTTATGCTCTTAAGAAGAAATATACTGGTACAAAGAATTATAGCAATAAAAGTATTATGCCTAGAGTCACATTAAAGGACAACTATGTCTCAAATGAAATACTCACTAAAGATAAGGTATGTTAAACTATTTTAGTTCACGTGTGTAATATTGGATGTACGTAGATTCCACCATGGTTATTGGAATTTCGATTCGATTGTATGATTTTATGTGTTTATGATCCGAAAAATTGTTAGAAGTCCCGGCCTTGGTATAATGTTTCAGATTTTGTAGGACGAGCTTCAGGAAGGCGTGCAGAGGATGAAGGAAATCATGGCAACAAAACTACAGGAATGCTGTCATACAGAAGAGTTGATAATCATCGATGCTATCCAAAGGTTAAACCTAGGATACTACTTTCAAGACGAGATTCGTGACATACTACGAAAGCACCATGAGAGGCTCGAAACAGCCCAAGATGGTCATGATCTTCATGCTACCGCCCTCTGCTTTCGCTTGTTAAGGCAACAAGGGTACAAAGTGTCTGCAGGTTAGTTGCCTCCTATGTTACTCAAACTCTGCTACAACACGATAAAGTGTTGAAAATATATACACATATATTTTTGGTCTAAAATGAAGCGGTGGGGTGTTGGTTATCAGACAGTAGACACGACATCAAAGTGAAGTGTTGTAATAATACAGATTGTCACATGCTAAAATGAATCATAGTGAAACTTAGGATGTGGCGTAAAAGTTCTGCTAGAATTTTTGAGACAAATTGCGCAGAAAAAAATTGTTAAACTGAAATGCAGTAAGAATAAAATTGTATCGTGAGTTGAACTGAACTTATCTTCATTGAAATTTTAAGTCCAAAAGAACGGGACCTTAATTTGTTTTGACGCCAAAAACATTTATTTTGTGGCAGATGTATTCATCAAATTCAAGGACGAAAATGGGAATTTCAAACAAGAACTTGAGAAGGACATTAAAGGCCTACTAAGTTTGTATGAAGCCTCTCACCTGGGAGTTCGAGGAGACGATATACTTGATTACGCTGGTGATTTCAGTCGACATCTCCTACGCAGCTTTGACAGTATTGAACCATATGAGGCACGCGTCATTGAAAGCACGCTTAGCCTTCCATATCACAAAAGCATACCCAAGTTTATGGCCGTGGACTTCCTTCAGAATTTCGATATCTCAATGAAGTTACTCCATGATTGCAGTCGTGAAAGCAAATGGATGGAGGAACTACGCAATCTAGCACAAATTTATATCGATAAAGAGCAAATGACAGCCAAGCAAGAAGTAAATGAAATTTGCAGGTACTTTCTTATTACCCGTCATAATTTGATATTCTTCATAGCGGCATCAATACTAAGTTACTAACCATTGTCGTCAAACTGATTTAGATGGTGGGAAGAACATCGATTGCCCAAGGAACTGAAGGATGCGAGGAGCCAACCCGTCAAATGGCATATGTGGTCTTCGGCTTGCCTACAAGGTCCCCATATGGCGGAGTTAAGGCTAGAAATAACAAAAGCAATATCATTCATATACATTGTAGATGATATCTTTGATATCTATGGAACACTTGAGGAGCTCACTCTTTTCACAGAGGCTGTCAACAAATGGGACTGTGCTAACGTCGACAAATTGCCAGATTACATGATTATGAGTCTCAGGGCACTCTTCGATGTTACAGATGAGATAAGCTATAAAATCTATGCTATACATGGATTGAATTCCAAAAATTATATACAGAAAGTGGTGAGTCGATAAATATCTTAATTAAGGTTTACGGCCTTGTTCTTTTGGACTTAATTTCAACTCTTGTTAGTTCACTTTAGATCAGATCGGTTCAGGACTACGCAAAAAGCACAAGGCATTAATTTTTGAGGGGATGTTTGTATATGTTGATGCAGTGGGTGGAATTTTGCAATGCATGCCTAGTACATGCAAAGTGGTTTGCTTCGGGATATTTGCCGACCACTGACGAGTACATGAAGAACGAAACAGCAACCACCGGATTGTATATCGCTCATATATACGTCTTCTTTCTCTTGGGCGAGGGATCGAATGACGAGAAGTGCAAAGATCTCTTAAGCAGTCATCTGGACATTTCGTATTTAGCTGCAAGAATTCTTCGTCTTTGGGATGATCTAGGTAGCTCTAAGGTATGCACTGTGTCAGTTTAATCTCTTGAAAAACCGTCTTATAATGAGATAGGAGTAAAACCTTTAAAAGAAGGATGCAATTAGTTCCAAAATCTAAGTTTGTTTCATCTGCAGGGTGAGTATCAGACACGCGACGGGTCAGTCATAAACTGCTACCTGAACGAACATGAAGGAAGCTCACCTGAAAGCGCCCGAGAATACGTTTTTGCAATGATTTCTGATGCATGGAATCACCTTAATGAAAACCTTCTGTCCGATTCTCCATTTTCGGCTGATTACAAAGCTGTCATTGCTAATTTTGCAAGGATAATTCCATTTATGTATAACTACGATAAAAATCACAGCCTTCCCTACCTGGAGAAACTCATGAAGCCGTTGCTCAGTACAAACAAGCAAGCGATTCAAGGACATGCACACAACGCTGCTGGCGGCGTAGACAAGTCATTTAACCTAGTAGGCAAGGACTAGCTCACCATAAAAATATGTCGTTTTAGTGGTGAGAAATAAAAAATCCGTAGATTAAGTCTCCATCGCAAAACAAACTCGTTACAGTAAGGGTCGCACCCAGTGTTACGGGACAGAAGGGAGAACCTGCAAGGAAGACAGAACAAGACACTAAAAACCTTGTAGACATATAATTGTGATCTTGCTAATGGAGTATTGATATGTTTGTACCTACATGGTAATTT
Organism: Gypsophila paniculata; assembly: GCA_032274805.1. Classification (NCBI taxonomy): domain Eukaryota; kingdom Viridiplantae; phylum Streptophyta; class Magnoliopsida; order Caryophyllales; family Caryophyllaceae; genus Gypsophila; species Gypsophila paniculata. The sequence goes on along the minus strand of JAUEKU010045143.1, from coordinate 2,493 downwards.
AATGACGCTGAGAGTAACGGAATTGCTGAAAGGGCGTTAAAAATATGCACAGCAGTGTCGAAGTTACGGAAGTAAAGATCACGAGACAAGGAAATCATTATAAGAAAAACTTTGCTCCTTCCATTTTGGTCAATTGGCCGCATTTGACTTTTTTCTGCACACGAAAGAGTCAAAGACGAGCTAAATCACTGAAGTGGAGAGAGTATTTTACTCATGAAAAACTGAATATGGAACAGCAAAGTAAGCATCTGTGAGTTGAGAAGATCATTACATAGAGCAAACCCATCTCACAAAGAGCGGGAACGACCAAATTACATAAACAAACAACCGAACTCATAAAGCAAACCCATCTCACAAAGAATAGGAATGACCACATTACAAGAACGAACATCCAAACTCACGAAGCAAACCTGTCTAGGATCAGGAATGTCCCTGTTAGTCTGTTACACGAAAGAATATCCAAACTCATGGTGCAAACCCATCTCACGACAAAGCGAGAATGACGACAATGCCGTAAAAAATAAAAGCACAACCATTTTAATCACCCACAGCCAAAAATAACGACTTTTTAGTTCCATTTGAGATAGAAACAATTCACTATTGGCTATAGATCATTTGTGACCACTTATAAATTTACAAATGTATTCATGTTAGAGAGTATACAAACGATCTTGGGACTCCAACCATCATCTTAAGGTTTTGGCTGAGTTGGTTCCTTGACATGGTATCAAAGCCAGAATGTTGGAGTCCTAAGATCGTTTATATACTCTCTAACAATTCAAGTACTGGATGTTGCATGATATGACTAAGTCCTACATTTCCTAAATCAGCAAAAGACGAACATAACTAACTCGCTTCTAACACTGTACTTTGTTTTTAATCTATCCCTGGAAATTTGTGTTACTCAAACTCGACTACTAGGGGCTCGAAAAGAATTGTATTCCCACCTGAAATGAAATATTACAGATTCAAAAAGAATGGTGCGTCTATACTAATTGAAAAATGGACCTTACATGTGAGCGGGTGTGTGAAGGAGCTCCAATAGTTGAACACTTTATAAGTCAAGGGGCTACTTATCCCATTGTCAATTGGTTTTCGGACGAAACCTCCTTCGACTTGTAAAGTGGACTCGCTCTTCTCCTTGATCGGCGCGACCCAGCCCCATGCATGTATCTAATGTACACAAATTTCAAACAAGACAAGTTCCAAATGGCGGACGATTTGGTGTCTGATTGTGCGTTCATCGATTCTAGCAGGCAGTGACATCACATCACGACCGAATTATCAAGGTTTTCACATCAGACACACCTCCTAAGACCCAACTATAAATAAGGGTAGTACTCACCCTTGTCTTCCAACAGCATAACAAACATTAACCTCTGCTCATTTCATAATAACCAAGACATAAAATTACCAACATGGTTATTCTTCTTCCCTCCCTAATGACCATTAACTATACTATGAAAATAGATATTTCTAACATAATTACGAAAAGTGGAACTACATTATTAATGACCCAAAATAATAATGCTACTATTTTTTCTACTAAGAAGAATTTTAGCATGAAGAACTATAGCAATAAAAATGTTTTGCCTAGAGTCACATTAAAGGACAACTATGTCTCTCATGAAATCCTCACTAAACCTAAGGTATGTTAAACAATTTTACTTATTCAGTGAACATGTATGGAGTATAATATTTCATTTATATCAATTCTACTACGACTTTATAATTCAAAAAGCTGTTATCGATCTCAAAAAATGGATAAAATCTTCCTAAGTTTGTACGATGATACTATCCTACTTGTTTAAAGAATTCTAAGGCCATGTACCTTAGGCCGGACTTATTGGAGCTGAAGTGAACTGAATTGAACTCATCTGAACTGAGGTAAGAAAAAATTATATTGGCCTGGATCGAGCTAAACTTGAACTGAGTTGATAGAAAGTCCAAAAGAATAAGGCCTAAAGCTCATCTATTACGCGGCAAACTAAAAACAAGAATCTAACAACATTGTATATTTGTATATAGTTAACATTTCTTCATTTGCAGCAAAATCTTGAGCTTCAGGAAGGGGTGCAGATAATTAAGGAAACTATGGCAAGAAAATTACAGGAAAGTTGTCATGCAGAAGAGTTGGTCATTATTGATGCTATCCAAAGGTTAAACCTAGGACACTACTTTCGAGACGAGATTTGTGACATATTACGGAAGCACCATGAAAGGTTTGACATAGAGGACGGCGGCCATGATCTTCATGCTACCGCCCTTTGCTTTCGCTTGTTAAGGCAACAAGGATACAATGTTTCTGCAGGTCAGTTGCCTCCTATGTGACTCAGACTCTGCTATAAGTGTCGGACACAATACAGTGTCAAAAAGTGAGAATTACTTAGATACAGATGCATTTGGCCTAAAATGAAATGTCGAGGTGTTAGCTTTAATGTCAAAAAACTTTTTTTTTTTTTTTTTAGTAAAAGAAATATTTTGCAAATTCAT
>JAUEKU010045032.1:0-14011 GCA_032274805.1 Gypsophila paniculata | reverse complement strand
AATTCTGGTGGCAACCAAAACCATGTGGAAGGCAGACCATTAACATGAAAACTCTGTAATGTATAACATTGAATCTGCCCTGATATACCCACTAAGTTAATAGCCTTAGAAGTGTAAAATTTTCAAAGTATTTGTACTGTTAACATTCATATGTATTTACACTTGCTGAGTATATCTGCAATTTAAAACTACGATTATTCGATAGCTTCTTTAATTTGTTGAAACGAGTTGTCACCTTTGAATTATCCGATTTTACATTTTCGACTGTTTTGTGAGGAGGATGAAAGCATTGTAACGATAGGTAATAGGTTTGAACCCATCTCTTTTATATGGAGTATTGTATTGCCTCAGACTTTTTGAGGCTCATTGACACCAAAAAAGAAAAGTATTTTATCGATGGATTATGACGTGAGAATTTGACATTTATCATTCAGCATATAAATTTAGTATTTGGTCATATATGAATACGGAGTATAAATGTATAATTCTAACCATCCTCTAATATAATATGGCAATAAAATCATCTTTGAATAAGGCATTTACTAATAAATACTCGTATTCAATAAATTCAGTAAGTCCGTTTTAAACCCATTTATCCACTTATTCATGCTCACATAGTTCATCTTAGATCGATTGCATTTGATCCAAGCCTGCATCCAATCATAATGTAAATCATAGGTACGTGTAGTTTTTTGGATTCTTAGGCTGAGAGGAATAGGCCAACAAAGAAAAACAATAGACCAACCCAGTAATTATACATACATATTCTTATATAAGATAATTTACAATAAATTTATTATATCACACGACCACATTAACGTAACGTGGAAAAAAAAAAAAAAAAAACCTACTAGTACTATTTGGATTGCAAATCAGCATATGAATGTAATTAAGTGTCAATAATTGGACCTAACAAAAAAGATTTTATACTGATTATTGAATATTCCTAGAAGGGCTCGCTCCATGCACTAAATTATTACGTCGACTACATTTATTGTTCTAGTTCTTTTGTTCATCAACTCAACTTGTCTAATTCAAATCCACATAATTATTAATGCCGGTCTAAATCCTTAATTACCATGAATAATGGTGCAATTAGACCGTGTCGTGTTGTCAGTTGTATTACTTGTATACTTGCATCTTGGCTCGCAAGCAGTTTATTAAATTGCTAGTCTTAGGGACGTTACGTATTTAAGTTGGTTAGATTATCATGCCATTCAAGATTCTTCAAATGGTATAACTCGTACTCCCTCTGTCCCAATCAATTATTAACGTTTCAGTTTTGATACAAAAATTAATGCAAGAAATGAATTGAAGGAATATAAAGACAAATACAGAGTAATTCAATACACGGAAGTCATTATAACATGCTTACTTATATGTACATTATATTAAAGTTGTATAATCCACAAAAATATTAGGGTTAATTGTATCGTATATTCGTATATATATCCTCAAATATCAAACGTTAACAATTCACTGGAACGGAGGGAGTATTAATTAATTAACGGGAACGTTCCTTATTTGATCCATATAATAATGGGAACCTTCATATTGTGAGTTTGGTAATAACGTTATACATAAATTAATATAGTGGTGGATAGAAATGATTTTTTTTTGGCACATCTTAAAGCAAGTCAAAAACACAATTTTATCGAATTTAAGACCATATATTAGGTTTAAAGATAGATCGATAGACATAACTTAAAGACTTGTATAAAAAAACTCAAATCTATCAAATTGAGTACGTAGCGCGTAAAAGAAACTCATCAGCTAAGAAATTGCAATAGCTATAGACCATGAAATTTAATTTGCAACACCTACAATAAAGAACCTCTTGACTTGTGTCTTTTTAAAATCAATGGACGTACGTAAGCTACAAAAATTCAAAGACTTAAATGACAAAAAATTGAATAAATAAATAAAATGAGGCAAAGTCATTAAAGGGTCTCCTAAAACAAGTACATATAAAACTGCAAAAATGTGACTTTATAACGGTGATTCCCTAAATACGATCACATGCAATTTAGTGGGTGTAACAAGTAACAACTCATACGCATCAATTTCAACGTACCTAAGTTAATACTATTACAGTATTACGTACTCCCTTCGTCCCGGTTAATACGTTATTATTTTCATTTTTTGATGTATTAGTGAATACGTTACCTATTCTCATTTTAAGTAAATTTTTGTACGTAAAAAGTGATTTGCAAGTAGATTGAATAATCATATTTTATTATTGTATTAAATAAACATCCACTTGCATTTCCTTAATGTTTGTATAAAAAATAATAGTAACGTATTGACTGGGACGGAAAACATACTTCACTATTCAATTCAATATGCAATTAATATCATAAACCCACACAGCCAAATTTGTGGGTGTAGTCGTGTACTACATTAATTCTTTGCACTACTTGTGGATCTTCCTAGAGAAACTTCATTATTACTCTTTACGGTTTGGAATGATAAGTTAAATATTCGAAAGTATTTTTGTGAGACGTTATAACTAACAATTTTATTGTGAGTTATTTCAAATGAATGTTGTTCAATATTATAAATTGTTTATCAATTGTAAAAAAATTATCCATCGTTGAAAATTTATTGGTTTGAAAATTTGATGTTACGGAGTAATACAATTCAAATACATTACTTTGTAGGGCTGAAATGACATACAATACATGTATACAATAGCCCACGACTGGGCTTGATCTCAAAATCTCTAAAATCGTATCATACGAGGCTCGATATATATGACAACCTAGATAGTTGACTCTTCGACACGAATATGTTCGAATTTAAAAATTGATGTAGACAACAAGGGTTATATATTACCGAGTAATAAAAAGGTCATGAGTGAATGACGTGCTACCAACTGGCACGCAGGTCATATTGTATAATTCTATAATTATATAAGATTATAAGGTTAATAAATACACAAGTTCGAATTTAAAAACTGATATAGATTACATATTCTCATCACTTTTATGAATAGAGAACAGTTATTTTGATATTTTTTAGGCAATTCACTTTTATTTTACATAATAAATATGATCCGTTTTAACCTTAAAATGGATATATAACGTGCGTACTACATTCACATTAATATGCCTACTTTGGGGCAATACTAGCTTTATGATGGGTTTATCTGTATGCTACTCTCCTACTAGTAGTGAAATGGCCTTAAATTGAATGTATGCATGGGGATTTGGGATTTTGCATTATTCTTTAGGAAGTTCTTCATTTTCTAATGATTTTTTATGTACTTTGTTGGACTTTAATAAGTATATTTAAATAGCTATATATTGGGATTCGAATCTTCTGCATGTATACTTATGTCACCATATTTCTGGTTAAATTAGTCATTTTGGTTTTTATTATTTGTGACATTTCAAATACGGAGTATAAATAAAGAGTAGTCCGTAACGTAGCTGATTGAGATAGATATTTATCATTGTATATTAATGTACGTATTTATATGTGTGACAATAATAAGAATAAGACGTGAGAGTCGATATTCTATCCTAAATAATGAAAGTCATTGTAATTGAGAGTACATGTTATGAAATTTAGCAGCACACTTTCTAATCGAACAGTACACCATAGTGTATGTCTCTTGAATTCGGTAACTACATTATATTGTATAGTTTCTAGCACGTGTGGAGCGAGGGGGGCTGGCAGGGGCGACAATTATTTTGAAAATTTTCTAATTTACTTTTATTCTATAAATATTTTTTCCCCTAAAATTTTTCCCTAATAAGAATTCTGGATCCGTCACTGATAATTAGTATGAATTGAAGGAATTAATATCACACATAGAAGATTATAGGCACGCCATTGAACTTCTTCGAAAAACTTATTGATCTAATACTATAGTCTACTTGCCATAAAAAAAAATAGAGGTGCATTGAACGACACAAGTAATTGAAATTCACAAAAATCATTTTTCTATTAAATTTTCTCCAACACACAATTTAAGACAAAATGTGCATAATTAAGCCATGCATCTACAAATATATGGTCAATTATGACAAAATCAACCACATTAATGTGCCATGAATGTCTACATTAATTCATAGATTATAGAAAATCCAATAAATCACAGTGAAATAATTGTCACCTCTTTAAAATTGAACCAACACACATAAATCTACGACTGTATCATTGTCTCATGCATCATAGATATTTATCACACGTATACTGATGACCTTATTCCGTGACATTTTCTCCATGCAAAGGTATAAAAGATTATTTAGTTTAGTTTGGTTCGATAACTAAAATTTAGATATCACGGAATACTTTATGTAATACATCCACTTTTGTACGTAGTCTTTTAATTTAAATTGAAGCTATAATCACTTAAATACCTACAACCGATCCTGATATATGTATATATATAAAGAATTTGAGCGATTACGGGACATATTTTATACGATCTTTATAGTCAAGTAGTCAATAGTTGATAGTTTAGTATGTACAAAAATTAATTGGGAGTTTACTTTTTTGGGCTATAATAATATTAATAACGCATGTGCCCGTGATACTAAGCTAATTTACATTTTAATGTACAATAATTAAGATATATGCTATGAATATGTACTCTTAAGTTAAATTAGAGATTTGTGTATGGTGAAGTTTGAATTGATCATTAAGTTCATAGATTGCTAAGAAAACATAATGATGACCCAAGAGCCAATACTATGGGAGATTCTAGGTAGTGATGGCCCAATAATTGGGGTTATAATCGAGCCGATTCAACTTTAATTCCGATGTATTTGAGATTGGCTCAAAAATTTGAGCTAATAAGCCATGCTCGAGCAACTCTTGAAGTGTGACCGTGCGTCGTTGAGTCTATTGATTCAGGTCAAAAAAATTAAAGTTACATATATATATATAGAATCAAACTCTCGATCATGAACTTCTCCTATCCAAGCCAAGCCTTATTGATCGAGCTTGAGTTTGATCAACATTTGGCCAACCATGAAATTGGCTCAGAACGAGTCGAACCTAATAGTCAAGGCTTAGGCGAATGTAAATTATATGCGTGTGGCTTATTAGGCGAATGTCACAATTCTCTAAAATTCAAGTGGTCTAAGTCCAGAATTAGTCGTAGAAACATAAAAACACCCAGCTAAGCGTAACTCTACTAAGCGATTTTTTTTTTCCTTAGCCTTACAACTAACTTATATTTGAAATAAAATTGTTCAATAGGAATATACTCACAATAAAATGTCCGGACAAATAAAAATTGATCGAAACAAGGGAATATCTTTTTAAATTTGAGCTCTTACAAGTCAAAACCATAAGACTAACGCTCTAAATTCACCAAAAAAGGGCGGGAAATTCATAAACCCTAATTTATTTTTTCCCAAACCAAAAATGATCAAATCAATTTCAACCTTAAATTCTGAAATCGATCGAAAATCATCATCTAATCTAAAAACTATGACTGCGGTACTCTCGAATTCGATTGAATTGTAGTTCATAATTCGACGATCAAAACAATTGGCGTACAAAATTACACGATGTTACAGTACAATTTCATTCAATAATTCAATCGAATTTTAATTGTAATTAATTGCACTGGAAATTATCATTTAATTGACATACGCGTTTAATTTTTGATTGTAGGAACCCTAACTTTTCTCCTCTGTTGAAGACGACTGCAAAATAATTGCAGAGACTTAATGGTGAAAAACCGTCTTTCACACTCAAATTGTAAGATCGTCTTGTTTTAAGATTTCATGATGATTTTTGAGGTACGATTATTCAATGTTACTGTAATTATTATTATTAATGCATTTAATTCAATGTAAATTAATTACTGCGTGACTAATTGAATGCTACGAAATTCAATGTAAATTAATTATGTGACCGCATATGTTGGTGCAAAAATGGAGATGTTATTGTTATGTGCATAATTCAATTGATTCATTAATTCGTATTAATTTGATTTGTTAAAGTCGTGGTGATAATTATTACATCGAAATAACTTAATTCGTGTCGTATTCGTATCCGTATAGTATGTGTTATTTGTTTCGCATCTAATTAAATGTGTTATTTAATAATTTAGTAACTTGACAGCTAATCATGGAGTAAAAATTAGTTGAAAGAAGTCGTTTTGTTGCAATTTGCATCTCGTGGTTACTTGATGATACAAATTATCAAGTAGAATCGTTTTATTTGTTATATGCTACACAATGACTTTATAATAATTGTGCGCTTATTTTATGACTATGATTATTTGAGTATATACACTATTATTGTAAGGTCGTTTATGTCGTGAAGTGTTATACAACAACTAACTCCAGATTACAAGTATGAGATTTAAATTTTTACTTTACATCAAGAGGAAAAATGAAATTTAAAGTTTGTCATAGACATTAGAGAGTATGAAATAACTTTATTATCAAGCAAGACTTGCTGTATGACATACGACATGATAGTGCACTATAAAAAGCACGTGCTTAATTATATACCTATACATAAAGCGCGCTTTTGGCGTGTCTAAGACGAGGAAATAACCAAAAGTCCTATGGGCACCTTAGGTGCGCCATTAGACAAGGTCCTAGGTGTGCCATTCTACACCACGGAACTTGAATGCAAAAAGAGATTATTAGTTCATATTAACTTTCATTTTCCAATAATAATGAATCGTTGAACTTGTGTTTCTTTTTTCTTGCTTAGATATTCTGTGACGCCGTATGTATTAACGTGTATGACTCTTTAGCGGTGAAATTTAAATCACGTTTTAATATGCATTGATACATTTATGCATTGACAAGTGTACTTACGATAATTATATATTAATGCGGCGTAAATTTACTCATCAATAAATGGTATAACTTGGATACACGATTGACACTAGATTAAAGACATGACCATCTATTTATATGATCTAAACAACTATTAATAAGTCTATAAATATTCATCATTATGTTTTTTTTTAATAGGTCTATAAATATTCATCATTATGTTTTTTTTTTTTAATAGGTCAATAAATATTCATCATTATGTTTTTTTTTGGTGTTACTTCATTTGAAAATCATGTCATATAGACTACATGAGTACATGCTACCAAATCTAATCAATTAGCTTCTGCATTAATAATACTCTAATCATTATCCTAGTAAATCGTTCTCTACTTTTTTTTTTTTTTTTATGGTTTAACGGTGAATCGTTGTCCATTTTTATGGTTCGGTATACTACCTTTTACGGAGTATTAAGTAACTTTACATTATTACATATTTTTTGATATTCTATAAGTTAGAGTATTTTATTAAGTACTCCAATTCATTCAATTATAATACTCTTAATGTTCACTTTTTTATTCGACTTTAATAAACTAAACGTAATACTCTGCCGTAGATAACAATTCACGAAGACGGGTACTATATGGTTTCCTACTTGGTGTGATAAATAGTCCTATCATTTCTTTTCTCTCAGTATGTGAGTGACATATATGGGTACCTTACTTACCTCCAAAAAGTAAAAACTTTCACATTATAAAGCAGAACTTTCCCACGGGAAGACACAGACACATAAAAACAGGGTACAAGGGGGTTGGCAGTAGAGAAAAAAAGAGAGTCAACCGACGTTTTTTTGTTGCTATGCTTTATGTACACACTGTGTAGTAGTCTGTAGTCGTCTGCACTCAGTAGTATTTTTGTACCTGTATGCTACTATTTTGTAAGGCTTCCAAAATTCCACATAAAACCTGTCCTTTTATCTTCTCTTTTTTTTTTTTTTTTTTTTTTTTTCAAGTCTCAAAAAGTCTCTCTAACTTTTTGGTAAATTGGGTGCCAATTTCTTCTTCACTTAATTGTCAAAGCTTGCAGTCTCTCCTTTGAACAAATGACACCTTTTTCCTTTTTTGAGTGTACACTTTTTTTTGTTAGGGTTTGTCTTTTCACTTAGAATGATTATCATTACCGTCTTCGGGAGCAACACGTTTTGGTTATAAATTTTAGCAATTTGCGGTGTCTTTTATGTTTGTTTTGAACTTTTTCGGACTCTACTCTCTGTAGGTTCGTGGCTTTTGCTGTAATAATAATAATAATATAGAAAAAGAACTTTTTTTTTTTTTTTTTTTTATTGACAAGTTTGCACATACTTTGAAAAATAATATTAAGCACAAAAAAAGAAGAAGAAGATATAGTTGGGGAGTTTTTCATGAGTTTTGGAGGGTTCCTCAATAACTGTGGTGGCTCTTCTGGTGGTGGCAGTGGAGGTGGAAACGACGACGACGACAGAGGGAGTGGTGGTGGAAGGATAGGAGTAGGTGATATATCATACATACATAACAATAACCATAGCAACAACATGCCACCTGGTGCCATTACTCACTCTCCTCTTGTGGGTCCTACCTCATCCTTCAACAAGTCCTCTTCCTTCTTCAACTCTCCTGGCCTCTCCCTTGCTCTTGTATGTCTCTCACTCTCACTCCCTCAATTTGTTTTAAGTGAGACGGTCTTATATAAGAATTAGTTTGTGTGGATAAGATGTTCTATATATCTCAGCTCATTTATTATATACGCTTATTTATTTATTTTTTAATTAAAAAATTATGCAGCAAACAGGTATGGAGGGGCAAGGAGAAGTGACAAGATTGCGAGACCATAATTATGATGGAAACAATAATGGAAGCGGAAGTAATAATAATAACAATAACAATAATAACGGAGTAGGGATAAGAAGAAGTAGAGAAGATGACCATGATAGTAGATCTGGGAGTGATAACTTATTAGAAGGTGCATCTGGTGATGAAGATGTTGGTGATCTTCCTCCTCGGAAGAAGCGATATCACCGACACACCCCTCAACAAATCCAAGAGCTCGAATCGTATGTACTCGCATATTTTCTTTCCTTGCCAATTTTATCTGTGTGTATATGTACACTGTAGTTGTGTTATTTTATGGTATTAAAGTTGGTGTTTCATATAATACATGTAGTGTGTTTAAGGAGTGTCCTCACCCTGATGAGAAGCAAAGGTTGGAGCTTAGCAAAAGGCTTTCTCTTGAGACTAGACAAGTCAAGTTTTGGTTCCAAAATCGGCGTACCCAAATGAAGGTTTGTGATTATCGAAGTTGTTAATGTCGTCATTACATTTACGAATCATGAATATTGATGACGGTATTGTTATTTTGTTTTTGTAGACTCAACTGGAGAGGCACGAGAATTCGATTCTAAGGCAAGAGAATGACAAGATAAGAGCAGAAAATATGTCCATAAGAGAAGCCATGAGAAACCCAATGTGCTCAAACTGTGGTGGCCCGGCTATAATCGGTGACATTTCAATGGAAGAGCAGCACCTTAGGATTGAAAACGCGAGATTAAAGGATGAATTAGATCGGGTTTGTGTATTAGCAAGCAAGTTCCTAGGCCGGTCTGTGTCGTCATTGTCAACCCTTTCAACAATGTCAGGCTCCATGATTCCCCACCAAATGCCGAATTCAGCCTTGGAACTCGGTGTTGGGAGCAATGGCTATGGCCCCATGACCTCAGTCACAACCACACTGCCGTTAGCTCAAGACTTCTGTAATGGCATATCCCCTACAAAAGCGTCAGCTAACATGGGGGGAATCGAGTCGTCCTTGGAAAGGTCTGTGTACTTGGAATTAGCTTTGAATGCCATGGATGAACTTGTTAAGATGGCACAGACCGATGAACCGGTCTGGTTCAGAAGCATTGATTGTGGTGGAAGGGACATCTTGAACCATGACGAGTACATGAGATCTTTCAATTCCGGCATTGGATTGAAGCCTAATGGTTTCGTCACCGAAGCTTCGAGGGAGACTGGCATGGTTATCATCAACAGTTTAGCCCTTGTGGAAACATTAATGGACTCGGTGAGCACTTAAGAGTTCTTTCTAAGTATATAATGTCACTTTCATTTGATCATCAGTTAAATTGATAAATTATCTACCGTCCGTTGTTTGATTTCATTTTGGATTCATCAGAATCGTTGGACGGAGATGTTTCCAGGCATGGTTGCTAGAGCGTCGACAACTGACGTAATTTCTAGTGGGATGGGAGGAACTAGAAATGGAGCACTTCAGCTGGTACGTAATCAAATTTTCGCAATCCAATTCCTTAATCATCTACTCTATTTATATATTTGTAGCTAATTTCTCTATTTTAGTCAAGTAGACACGGAAATATAAAATAAAAAATTTAACAGACGCTGATTGGCCTTAATAGTAAGCGCAATGTTTTATTAGATATTTACCCGGTAGATTTCCTTCACATTTTATGTTTTAAAGCGAGTACAATGACAATATTCACGGGATTATCCATTATTTTTTGTTTTGGCTTGATTAGATGCATGCCGAGCTTCAAGTGCTTTCACCTTTGGTGCCGGTACGTACAGTGAACTTCCTAAGGTTCTGTAAGCAACACACAGAAGGGGTGTGGGCGGTGGTCGATGTGTCAATCGACTGCATCCGAGAAAGTTCCGGCACACCGACGTACGTGAACTGCAGGAGGCTTCCCTCAGGATGTGTAGTTCAAGATATGCCTAACGGCTATTCCAAGGTACCAACATGTCGCTATCTCTAAAACTTCACATTGTGCTAATTAGTTTGTTCTTCACGTATTCTCTAATGAAATCGTTATATGCATATATCGGGTTATTGTGATTAAAATGTAACGATTATAATAATTATTATAATCGTTATAATAGTTACGGAGTATATTTTATCGTATATACTCAATTGTATATATATAACGGTCTCATTAGAGAATTGAATCGTGATTTGATCGTTGATTATGATTCATGTCTTGAGTTAATCCCGAGTTTGGTGTCCTTTCGACTTTAGACTTTAATGAATTTGTTGCACCTACAATTTTGGGCTTGTAGCTGTTTGCATTTAGAATCCCATTAAATATTAAGAAAGCAACATTTAAGTGACAACATTTATGTTTCCTAGCTGTATAGTTTTTCGCTAAGCTCATGCATCTATGATTCTTGTTTGTCTGATGATTTATCACTTAATTACTTGATCATTTGCTCCTCGGTTACGGGTCGGGATTCTAAATAACTACTACTCCGTATAATTAAATAATCGCATTACGATCCTCTAATCAAGTACGTACGGAGTATATTTTATTCACGTAGATGCTTCTTTTGTGGCACATATATTGCTAAACTCAAGTTTCGACAGTCCATTTTTTAAACGTACTGTACAGTACGTCAGCGGATCGAGGATTTAGGCATTGTTTATTTGTATATTTAATGAATAGAAGCCTCTATTATCCTTATTTTCTGAACCTATGAACACATTATTTTACATTTTTCTTCACTGCAAAATATTAGAGTGATTAAACTATGTGTTCGATGTTTCTATTCCGATTCCATATGCTGCATCGGTCAATCTTTTCAAGTTGCTCATTTTATAATATTACGTACGGAGTACCGTAAATGTTTAGTGTCACTCCCTATTCCCTTTAAAACTTAGTGATACGAAGTTATATTTACATTCTCTTTTCAAATTTCTCTACGTAAATTATAAGATATTCTCGTAGTAGACTTGATAATACTAATAGGGAATGAAAAACCCTATCCTAAATAACCTGATCTTATCCGAATAATGTCAGTATAGCAGAATATAATTAATCAGCTTTTAATTGATTACAAATAATTATCCTAAATAAGTTGATAAGAGTGCAAACTTTCTTTCTTTTTTCTGTGTTTTTTCTTTGTAACTTTCTTTTCTTCCTTAGGTGCTACTTTTTTTGTAGCTCCTTGGCTTTTAGCCAAAAAATTATCTATCAAAAAAAAGAGTGCAAACTTGGACCGATCTAACCTGAATTCAAAAATACTCGAAAGTGATACGATTCAGAACGTTGGCTTCCGGTGCATGTTACACTATGACTAGGCCTTCAGCGTAACTTGTGATGAGTTTGTTTAATTGCTCACTGAAGACTTTGTGGTCAAAATCCCAAGACTCTTATTTTTGTTCTCATCTAGTTTCTATACTTTTGTTTGAATTGTATAGTCCATATTTTAACTCAAAATAAATCACCATGCATTACTTGAATCTAGTGAATCTTATTGAATTCCACCCATTTTTTTAATGTCTTCCCTCCATTTTTTTGTTTGATATATATTTTATAATGATAATGCTTGATTTATTTTAGTAGTCGTCTGTAGTTGTAATCTTCTATTCTTCCTTCACTTGCGCCGTCTCTGATGTATATCTTGTCAAAGTGTGACTGTATATTGTATCGCATTTGAACATTATTTTGTCGTCTTACTCGAATGGTATTTAGTTTATTGACTAAGGGCGTATAAACAATCAGAGTCGGTTCGACAAGTCATCGAAGTCATTTTTTACTAAACTTAGCTTGAACTTTGTCAAACTGATTTGACTTAGCTTGACATTATCCAGACCGAGCTTGAACATAGTAAGGCTCAGACTGAAACTCGACTTTTGTGATTAATCATATTTTTCATTGTATAATAAAGAAAAAATAATTAGTAATGGAACTTGCACGTTAGTAATAAATTGCGTCAAAACTTTGACCTTCTGATATCAAAATTCATATATTTAATATGTAATGATTAATGAAATGCTACTACATACCGTAGGTTACATGGGTTGAGCATACGGAATACGATGATAGTAGCATCCATCAGCTGTACAGGCCATTAATAAGTGCCGGCATGGGCTTCAGCGCGCAGAGGTGGATCGCCACCCTTCAAAGACAATGCGAGTGCCTCGCTATTCTCATGTCCTCCACCGTACCCTCTGGTGACCACACCGGTAATCAATTCAATCTTCCTATAACCTGTATTAATCCGACCCTAAATTCTTTTCAATCATTCTACAGTATTATTTTTCAGTAATGTCTAAACACGTATACAAATCACACGGTCAAAATAGACATTTTATTTTAACCAGCTGAATAAATCCATACACTTACCGTACCCTTTAACAGACGAGGTTAATATTGTTACGTGACGCAATTGCAGCTATAACAGCAAGTGGACGTAGGAGCATGTTAAAACTAGCCCAAAGAATGACCAACAACTTTTGCGTGGGAGTTTGCGCTTCGACAGTGCACCAATGGAACAAGCTCAACATGGGCAACGTCGACGAGGACGTCCGAGTCATGACTCGGAAGAGCGTCGACGACCCTGGTGAGCCTCCAGGCATAGTCTTAAGCGCTGCTACCTCAGTTTGGCTGCCTGTTTCCTCGCAACGACTGTTCGATTTCCTGCGTGATGACCGTATGAGAAGTGAGTGGGACATTTTATCCAATGGTGGGCCCATGCAGGAGATGGCCCACATTGCCAAAGGTCAAGACCACGGCAACTGCGTCTCGCTCCTCCGGGCTGGTGTATGTCTATCTAACCCTTTTGCTTCATACTTCTTCGGATCGAAGTTTCAAAATTTTAACTCTTTTTAACACGTAATTATAAAGGAGCACAGAGTATCCGTCGACGAAAAGGTCAAACTAATGGTTAGCGTTTTATAGTACTCGTATTAGTTTTATAGTCTAACTATATTCTCTCAAAAATGCATAAAAAATTAATCCATTTAAAATGTAAACATATAAATTCATTTTATAATTTTTTATAAAAATTTATATTTTGGATTTAAAATTTTGAATGTTTTTTAACTTTAAAAAGTCCTATGAGTAGATCTTTATAAAACGTACTCTCTCCGTCCCAGTGAATTGTTAACGTTTGATATTTGAGGGTATAAATATGATACAATTAACCCTATACTTTTGTAGATTTTACAACTTTCATATAATGTACGTGTAGGTGAACATGTTATAATAACTTTCATGTATTAAGTTACTTTATTTTTGTTTTTATATTCTTTGGCTTGGAAACGTCATAAGTACCCCGATTTCGACATCCATAGAATTTTCTTCCATAGTTGCCGATCTCATCTTGTGTTTGAACTGTAGCAAAATCTCCGCAAAAACACAATTTGTATGATGATGAAGACATTGTTAAACACGTCAAAATCGTTGAAATGAATTTTTATTGACTCAACCT
>JAUEKU010044921.1:0-10385 GCA_032274805.1 Gypsophila paniculata | reverse complement strand
TCTAAGTCTCAATAATGGAGTACATCTACCCTTATAACATGTCTATAAAACTTGGAATGAAAGTATGCAAAGACGAGGGAGAACAAACCATAAAACCGAACCCAAAACGCACCAAAAACAGGGGACTCCTGTTTCGGTTTGAGACGACGCATACCACGATAACAACGATATAAAGATGTCCAAATTAACAAGTAGAACATACCTAAGGACGAAAGGAAGTAGAACGAGGAGAAAAACGAAGAGAAAACGAATAGAAACGAACCCAAAATGGACCCTTGCTCTATGCGTGATACGTGAGTTGTGGTGGCTAGTGTTTGTGATGTGTATGTGCAAGGTGGCGTTGGTAGGGGGGTTATAAGAGGTAGATTAGTAATTAGGTGGTTAATGGGTTGGGTTAAGTTAATTAAGTTAGTTGGGTCATTAAATGAGTAATTGGGTTGGTTTGGAGCTTGATTGACTATATTAAGGCTAATCCAAGGATCCAAACGCAATTTAATACAAAAGACTCGACTAACTAATATTAATCGTCAATTAACTAGCATAAGACGGTCTCACAAGGCCCTCGTTACCTTAATACATAATTATCGTATATATGTACGTATTATTATTTAATAAAGAAAATACATAAGAAATAAGTAATAAAGGTCTAATATACCAATATTGATTATATAAATATTTTCAAAATTATCGGGTATTACAGTTACCTTCAGAATTATAGTGTATGGAATCTCTATACACCAAGTGTAAGTGTAGCCTTTTCGGTGAGAAGGTGGAAATAACAAATGTAGGTGCCAATTTGACATGGGACACATAATTTGACTCATGGGATATCGCACACGCAAATTTTTACAAAGACCCGGGTGTATGTAACAACATACACCCGCCCCCCGCCCCCACGTGGATAGGAATTCAATATTTTTTTAATTTTTTCTTGGTTCGTTACTAAAATTTTATTTGTTCCGATAATTTAGGCTTCCCTTAAATCATTATTTATTAAATTATTTTAATTAATTTTAGAAATTTAATTTTGTGAATATGACAGCACTCTATATTATGAATAATGTCAGAGTATACAACGAGATATATTTTTCTAAAATTATATGTATTTATTAAATTTAATGAAACATACATATTCAATTTTCAATACGTACATATATACGTTCTCTGTAATGAATATATCTGTTATATTTTGTGAATAGCATAACTCTATATTATGAATATGTTAGAAAAGTCAACGTGTTACCAATTTTTTTGTTTAAACAAAATTTAGTATCTTTAAATAAGGTGAAACATACACATTCATTTTTCAATACCTACATATTCACTTAAACCATCCTGCATATTCATTTTTTCTAAACTAACATATTGATAAATAAGTGTAACACCCCTGTTTACAGAGGCCTTAAAAACAGCAGTCTGCGTAAACGAAGGTGTCACCATCACGAGTAAAGACCTGCGGTTGATCCAATTGGTATTTATGACATTTTTCGACCAATCGGGGAGTAGGTTTATAGTGCATGTACGTAGTAGCTATGCTTTGCTGGATCATGATTACTATAATATCTCGTATTTTTCTTAGTCGGATTTTATTAGTAGATTTTGACGTTTTTAGTAAGTGAACATTTGGTTTCGGATATTGGCTAGTGAGGGCTCATTGCACTCGAAAAAAAAAAGATGACAATCATTTGTTGAAGTCGGTTTTATTATTTAGAATAAGGAATTGAAGTTTTAAAGCGTTTTGGGTGAGGTTTGAATAGTTTAACTTACACAAACCTCCCACCTTATATTTTAGTAAGTGTGATATATGTTTCCCTCATTTATCCATCATCTCACACCAAACAAATATCAAAACATAACATAACATACATCACACGCACACCCTTCTCCATCTTCAGCTGCTTGTCACACACATACACCAGATTCCTCAGATATAACTCCATTTTCTCCTTTGTTTCTCATCGGATTTCCTTCCGGTTCGTTCCTACACGTTCCTCTCGTCGTCTACTTTTTTTGGATATCCTTTATTCTCGAAGGTGAGACCTTAAACCTTAGTTAATTTTAGTCTGAAGGCCCTTGAAACCTAGGTTTATATGAGCTGATGTTATAATTCGACTTTTAAAGCTTTTAATTAGTTGTTTAAAGTGGATTAGTGATATTAATACTATTATAATCGTTATTGTAGCATTGAGGAGTGTGAGGTGACGGTCTCGGTGCTCCTTAGCTCGGTTTTATGTTCGTTGCTCGAGGTAAAGGCTTTTCCCTTACTTAGCTTGATGTGTAGTAATGTATGTGTGTTTGTGTGTGCAATTGATTGAATGTAAAGTATCGTTGATGTGTGTAACTGTGCGTGTTGTGTGCAACGAACAGGCTCATGTGAGTATGCTGGCTCGGCATGCGTGTTGTCCTGTCGAGCTAAGAGTTGCGCCTGTCCGAGCGTGAGAACGAGGTGAGCGTGTGCTGTCTGGTTGTGTGAGCGTTGTTCAGTTGTGAGTGTGTTGTGTCGATTGTGTGTGTGATGTTCGGTGTAGTTGAGTGAGGTTGAATTGTATTCGAATGTGTGAGTTTACATGAGGTTCAATTGTGCTTGAATGTGAGTGTTTACGGGAGGTTGAATTGTGTAATCTTTATATGCGTCGATGCTTGTGGTGCTTGTGGAAGTTGTTGTTGCACTGTTACTCGGTCGAGTGCGTGACAGCTCGATCGAGTGTGGGAGAGTGAACCGGTCGGTTATTATGTGTGCAGAATATGTGTGCAGGTTGTGTGAGCAGGTTGTGTGTATCATTATGTTTTGTGAGCTTGAATGCTGTATAACGTGAATGTGAATGCGTTGGCAAGTGAACATGTGAGAGTGTGATTATTGCAACTGATAGCTTGTTCGGAAGAGCTGGAGGAGCTGGAAAACAGTGAGTGTGTAGCGTAGGTAGGCTGCTTGTGTTGGACCTCGAGTTGGCCGAGTAGATCAAGTATACAGTAGTTAGTTACGCTCGTAATCGTCACGTATTATGTGTTGTTTGATATTCATGTGGTTGAACCAGAGGTGATTAGCTTGTTGGTTTATGGTGAATGTTGTGGAGTGGTTTGTAACAAATATACATATATACACGTGTAGGTGAATGATGTGTAGTTGTGTAGGTGTATGTTAATAGGTGGTAGTGTAGTTGTAAGTTACAATAAGTACTTACCGTATGTATGTTGTGTGTATTAAGTTGTGTGCTGACTTTGGGCTGATGAGCTCGGCCATACCCACGGTTAACTATTCAGAGCTGGCCGAGGAGTGCAGGCCTTGTTATGTGAGGCTTGTGCTCATTTTCATGTGGGTAGTTCGATGTGTGTGTTGAGTGTGAATGGTAAGTGTGAATGTGTGGCATGGTTATAAGAGTATATGTTTTCATTATTAATCCATGCGATGTCGTACTGGTACGAGAGCGTGAGGCGATCTTGTGATATACGTTGAGCCATGTGATGCACAGTGACCGCAGAGTGCCATGTGTCGCGTAGTGACCGAAGGGTGATTATTGATATGGAGGTATGGGTGATTGGAGTTGAGTATGGATGTTGGATGTATGGTGTCACTTATTTGTGTATGATTAATTTATGTTATTAACATTGCTTACATTAGTCGTTGCACTTGCTTATGATTTGATGTGTGGGCTAACTAGTTTAGTATTTCTCTTTTTGTGATGTTACCCCCTCCCCGTAGGTGCGGAGGATTGGATCGAGTGCTAGCGAGAGCTTGTTGAGTTTGGGCTTGGACGTCGGTCGCTTGGAGTTGATTATGCTTTTGTCTAGATTCACCTCACTTGAGTCGCGTTTGTTGTGTTGACGTTGTAATCCACATTTTGGAACATTTACACCTTTGTATTCTTGATTCAGTTTTAAGATTATCGATTTTGAATTTTTTAGCATGGTTCGTGACTACTTGTTGGGCTTTGCCCGACATTCTGGCATCCCTATTCTTGCGGGACACGTTCTCCTTGAATGGGGGTGTTTCAATTATATGCTGATGTGTTACAACGGGATTGGGATGGACGCGAGCCAGTTAACACTACTTTGAGCAGAGACACATTAGACTCACTTAGTATTTTGTTATAAGCCGCTGTTTTGGACAGTTGGCGAGTTGTATTTTTTCACTTTTTCTTCTAATTTCTTTTGTATATATATGAAAGCAGGTTTTGGAGCTATACAGGTTGCACTATGATTTCCTACCATGGGTTTTACTCGTGATGGTGACACCTCCGTTTACGCAGGCTGCTGTTTTTAGGGCCTCTGTAAATGGGGGTGTGACAATATTAATTTTGGATAAAATATAAAAGTAACATATATTCGCCTCAAACATGTATATTCAATTTTTAATATAAAGATATTCAATAATTTAAACTTCCTGTGTCATTTGTTTTAAATAACATATTCATAAAACTCCATAAACAGAAATTACATACATATTACGTGAATATATCTATTCAGTTTTTTGAATGCGTTATTAAAATTTGTGAATATAGTAATTGAATTTTATGAATATGTTAAAATAATCACAAAAAAATTTAGTTTTGTAAACTTTTTAATTTTATACAGAGAATATGTATGTTTAATTTTAAGAATATATCAGTACAATTTTTTGGATATACAAGTCTATTTTATGAACATATCAATTAAATTTTACTCCGTATTAATAATTTGATTAAATAAATAAATAAAAATGATTTTTGAAATATATCAAATGTGATCTCTATTTAAAGACCGTGAAAAAATATGAATATTGGTATAAATTTTGTATTTTTTTATTTTAAAAAACTCAAATTAAAGTCACTTTAAATTATAAAAAGTATAAATATGAGAAATACGAATAAAAAAAAGATAAAAAAAAAATGGGTGTACACAATGTGTACACTCGTGTCCATATAAATATAACTCTATTTGACACGTGGTAGAAGCTTATTAGTCAATTTTGTTTTATAAATCTACTATCTCTGAACCAATTTGTAATGTTAGTCTCATTTACGTTTTGCATAATAACTAAGAAAAAAAATTAAACTATGATATTGACTCACAAATGTGATTATTAAATTATAAATTGCACTCCCTCCATTCCAGTCATTTATTTACCTTCGGTTTTGACACAAAGATCAAGAAGTAAGGAGATGATGATCAAACAAGTGGACAACAATAGATTGTGCAGTAAAAAAAACTCATCGAATGCATTCCTATAAAAGAAAGGTAATTAACTAAATGAATGATACACCGCAAAATGGAAAGTAAATAAATTATTGGGACGAAGGGAGTACATATAAGTGGGATAATTGATTGAAACAATGAAAAAAATTAGTTAAATTAGTGTGTTTTTTGCCAAATAAATAAAGATTGCAAAGAATGTGGGACAAACATGTTCGGTTGGAGGGAGTTGATTTATATAATTTGGTCCAAATGCTCATATGAGATCATTGTACGCGTAAGACAGACTTGTTATGACTAAAAATGCTAATTTTAATACCTAAGATAATAACCTTAAGACTTAAGGTGACGAACTTAATAGATTTTAAAGTGGTTACTTTAAACGTTAAATAGTAACTTTTTTTAGGAACTGACCCTTGTACGCGTACAATTGTCATAGACAAGACTTACTCTAAATTGGACTGAAATAAAATCAAAAGGATTGATAATCACTCAAGCCTACTACAATGAATGAATGTCGTACATTTCAGAAATGAAATTACAACGGAAATGAAATTACACTAGAAATACACAATACATTTTGTCAATAAAAATAACAGCAAGTCTTCCTTAAGATGGGGTCATTTTCGTCGTAAATTTATGATGGGAATATGTTACCACTTTGTATTAAAATGTTATCATTTAACGAGATAATGTTGTTGTGAGTGTTACAGCTCTTATTGATAAGTGCTAACATTTTAGTACAAAGTGATACCATAATCCAGTCGTAAGTTTATGACGGATGTGACCCGCCGTAAATGAGAATTTGCCTAAAATGAAATACACATTACACAAATAAATTAGTAATAAATTACATGGACACACAAAAAAAAATGCAAATTCACAACGGCTTCTTTGTAATAAAAAGTAGCCATTTTAAAATATGCACCTTAAATTTTTAAATAAATATATTTTTTTATCTGAAAAAAATTATCGTACGATCGTCACGTATAAAACTTTTGCCACAAAATAAATGGTGGACCATAAACTACCAATACATAAAATGAAGGTCTTTTGTTTTTTTTTTTTTGGTCATTGGAGCACCTCTACTTTTTATTTTCTCTCTTTAATCATCCATTATTCTTAATTTCGTGTCTTAAGAACGGTAACTTATTTTTCGTTCAAGTTGATGGTTTTACAAGATCGAAAGTTTATAAAAGAAAAAATATCATTTTATAGCTCGTAATGAAAAGTTATGGTCAGAATTTAACTAATCATAACCTGTTGAAGGTGAAAAAAACACAACGATATTTATTTCAAATCGAAGATCTCGTAGACACAATTAATTTGAAAATAAAATAATTTACCCTAATTTGAACTCGTAGTCAAGAGTTACGGATGATAATACATTCTTTTTGGTTGCTTAAAAAACAAAAAAAAAAAAAAACAACTGAAGTAAGAAAACGAAAAATTTGAAATGTTGGTCACGATGAAAATAAGTTGAATAAAAAAGTTAGGTGTAAACGGATCCAACGATGACGAAAGACGATAGAGATGATTATTTCAGCATAAGACCTCTGGAGGAACGGATATAAGGGACACCGTGGTCGTTAAAATATACCATGGCACTTCGTGTAAATTGACGCGTACCAACGACCCGGTCAGAAAAGAGGAAACTGACTTCCATCACGGAATACAAAAGTATATACGTGTTGGCAGTCCGAAGTTCACTCATTTCTTCAAAAGTCCAACCTACTCCAGGACTCGAGTAATCGAGTGTATGATTGGACAGAGGGAAGGTCTGCCGTGGCCCCTGGGTCATCCCTTTGGGACCGAGGTCGAATCTAACAGTAGCGCCACTGGTTGAGCTATTCAATCCCATGTAATAGAAGTGTATGACCAGAATGTCGTATCTGACACTCTTGAAAAGGTCAGGGTTGTGTACTGTGAAATCGTAATTAAGGAGGGTTCTTGTTTTGGGATCTGTTGCGTTGACTCCGTCAACGTCGATACTGGTCAAGTATATTTCTGGCTCCTGGAAACGGATTAATAGCCAGAGACTCATACCGATTAGGATTCCGGTGGCCACTGTTTGCACTATTAAAATGCTGTATATATTGAATAGTTTCATGATATTGTGTTTCTTTTTCGGGTCGAGTTGGCAGTAGGTTGGGAGGCAACATGTTGACATTGCTCTTACTGTGATCGGGTTATGTTTTGGTAGATGAGAATTTGTCTGAGATTACATTCTTCAACTACTACTTATACTAATTTGATAGCTAAGAGTTACAACTGTATATCCTAATCGACTTGTCAAACATTTGGAATTGCACCCACGATCCAGTGATTATGTGAGATGATCAGAATACTTTATAATAATTGAATCTTTTGATTATTTAGTGTTTTTTAAAAAAATAAATATCGTCTAAGGTTGGATATGAAAATGGGACGTGCTGTGTATACAGTAGACATATTACTTATACATTCGACATTTTCTTTTACTAATCATACTTAACAAAATTAATATTTAATTTAATGTTTTGTTTGTTTTTAATATCATTTGACATCTGTAAAGTTGAAAATTTTCAGTTGTAAGAAATTTTGAAAATCGACCCGAAAAACTTGAATTTAACACGGATAAAGAAAATAAAAATTGAACTCAAACTCACCTCGACTTTTTAACACATTGTAAAAATACTCATATTTATATAACTTTGTTTAACAACTTTTTATATACAGTCGACATTTGTTAAACGCAATTGAGTTTTATTTTTACTAATTAAAGTTAATATATTTAATCTTTAATTAATATTTTAGTTTTTTTTAATACTAGAATACATTATAAAAATAAATTTTGTAATTTTGAAAATTTGTAAAATATGGCCCTAAAAAAAATAAAATCGATAAATAAATCCATTTCAAACGACCTATCACGGGAGACTTGTAAAAATACTTTTTATGATATATTAACATATCGTTTTAAGTTGGAAAAATTATTTTGTACAGGTTATGTGAAAAAAATATTCTGAATAAAAAAAAAAGTATAACGGAGAGGACAAAACCAAATATATACAAAGTATATTAGTGAAAATAATGTTAGATGGAATTGAACCAATGACCTCTAACAAAAGATTACTGGTGGCAAAATAAAATCGAACCTGAAAATCGACTGAAATTGACTGAATCACATCCTATCATACAACCGAAAGACTTAACTTTAAGTTAAACTGAAACTTGAAATAATTGGAACCGAATTGAACTGAATCTAATTCAAATATAAATCGAAAACACCCATAATTGAATGAAGCCAAACTGTTTTGAATCCGAACAAATTTGAACCGGACTAAAGAGAACTGATTCAAATTATTTGACAATATTTGCTTAAATTCGACCAAAACCAAGTGAAATAATGAATTTTTTTCCTGAATTAAGTTTTATAGATTTTGACTCTAAATAATCAAAATTATATGTCAACTAAATTAAATATAATCAGACTAAACTTTTCTCTGATTGAAATTAGACCCGAATCGAATACTATCTTATCTAATATTAACCTGTCTCGAACTCGCAATGAATTGAAATAATTAAAATCGATTAAGAGTTGCAACTCAGTTTAACCTGAACTGAATTTAATTGAAATCGAAAATAAGGATAATCGAAATGACATCGAACTGAATAATTCTTATCCGAAAACGATCAAAATGACCCATTTGCCACCTCTACATAAGATTCACTAACCATTTGTAATGGCGTTTTTAACTTCATATCAATTTTTTTTATTCCATTTTCTCCCTCACAAGAAAAAATTGGTAAAAACGTCATTTGGAATGGCATTTTCCTTGAAAACGCCATTTCAAGTGACGTTTTCTTTCATTTGATTTTTTTTTTTAAAGTTTTATGAAGCTCCAAAAACGCCACGCGATATGACGTTTTGTTGGTTCGTACAAATACGATCATACGTGCACACCATTTGTTGTTTATATATTTTCATTTCTCACTTTAATAGCTATTTATTTATTTAACTCTCTCCGTCCCAATGAATTGTTAAAATTTGATATTTGAGGGTCTGTACATGATATAATTAACCTTTATATTCTCATGAATTATACAATTTTAATATAATATACGTGTAAGTGAGCATGTTATAATGGTTTTTGTGTAATAAGTTACTCTGTATTTCTTTTTATATTCTTTTATTTATTGCATTTGTTTTTAGATCAAATTAAAACTGAAACGTTAATAATTGATTGGGACGGAGGGAGTATTTCGTCAAAAGATTCGGTATAATTTATGTTACAAACAAAGACTAATAATGGCTTTGTGTATTGTAAATATATATGTATATTTGTTAATATTTATTTAATGTTCTTGACCGAGCCAGTGAAAGTGACATCATAATTGGTATTATGATAAGGAGACTGTAAAGTCGCGTATTATAGAGATTAGTTTTAAAACATTTTTGCTTGAATTGCACAATCATCAAAATGAGATTTTTTTTTGGATAGATCCATATGTACCGATACTCATATGTGTTAGATGATGCATATGGGAATGTGTCATGTTTTTTATAAAGTTTTCAAATTTATTTGTAAAATGTCTAACAAATTCAAAGATTGTAGATAATCAAAAATAGATCTAAAAAATGCCGATGTAAAAAACTTCCCTTCTATAACAATCGATCTTAAACCACTAAATAACGTTTTGGCGCATCATTCCATTGCTATATTCATATAGCATTTGAATGAATCCTTTTCTTTAATCAAGGTAAAAAAAAAAAAATTTAGCTTGTTTTAGCTTTAATGATACTTGACGATTGACTTTTATCCTTTGAAATGACGTATAGCAATTCATTAAGTAACAGATCATTTTCAACCTTAAAGAAACCAAGAAACTTAATAATATTGAAAGAAATAACTGAATAACCTTGATAATAGGGATCGAAAAATTTGGATCTCACCCTAAGAGAGATTTTTATTGATATAACAAAACATCATGCTAAGATTTAAAAATAAGTCGAAACTTAGCGACTCTTGCCAGACGCCAATCAATTATTGGCAACTGAAAACAATCGCTAAATGCAGTTACCGGATTCACTTTTTCTTGTACTAATCATAGCTGAACGATACCCCTTCAAAATATTGAAAGGTGGTAAGTGCATTATTTACCTATATAATTAGTACGTTTGGTTATGAGGGGTTTTTTTTTTTTTTTTTAAGAGGATATAATGAGGATATGAC
>JAUEKU010044811.1:0-14017 GCA_032274805.1 Gypsophila paniculata | reverse complement strand
ATGCTTACAGTTTTCGAACCCATCTCTACTAAAACAAGTTACTTTGTCGAAATTCAATTTCTTTGTGAAGGGAATAGTATATTTTCAAAGGAAAAATTCATCCTAATTTCCAAATTGTTTTTCAATGAAGTGCGTATATAAACTTATGTTTGATCTACTATTGTTTTCAGACAGAAGACGCCTTACTAAACTTCTGAATGTGGAAGCAATGATGCCCTCAGCGAATGACCCGGAGCGCTTTAGCTTTTGGGTATGCATATCTTATCACCACTTCCCTGGTCTAATGGCCATTATTGAAAACCCTAACAGCTTTTGCAATCATGCATTGCAGTTAATCACCCTAACAAGGAGGAGACCATCAGAGAGACTAGAACTTCTACGGTTGAAAGACACGAAAGAGGTTTTTACTTCTTAATTTATTTATCTCCTCTCGTGTGTATTACTATGATTTCAAGAGGTTCTTGTGTGAGTAAAACTGCAAGGTCCAACTCTTAATCTTCGGATTGTGGTATTTTTTTGACTCCAGAGAATAAGTCGTGGGCTCATTTATCTACGACAAGAAGAGCAAGGCTGTCGACTCCAATAGTATTACTTGTAAGTGAGATCTCTAATCATCTCGTGTTCGATTTATTGGTTTTTCAAGTGTCCAACATTCTTTGATCCATATGATTTGTATGTGGACTGCACAATTGAATTTCGGTTGTACCTTATTACCGAAATATTGGTAATATGGAACCTGTTGGACGTACATATTCTCGCACAGACCTTTATTGTGTCTGATTTATTTTTCCTTTCACTTTTCTCGTTTATTTATTGTTCACAGATCTTCGTGTTACCTTACTGAATTTAACACTTGAGCATATGATGTACGTTTGTGTTCGAGTCAGCTGCGTTTAGTTGGGGGATAGATAGCAGCAGCTAAACCTGGCAAAACTCACAACTAATCCAAATGAGAAAACCTAGATCCAAAATGACATGTATTGACCCAAAACAACTCGAAAATTACTCATGTGACTTTGCAGAAACCAAAGAAAATGACTCCAGTCGAACCCAATTGATCGACCAGACACTGAATGAACCTGAGATGACTCGTTGAAGGTGGACGGAACCCGTTCAAACCTCGGGCCTTGGCATAATGGCATATAACCCATCATATTGGCTGATACAGTTCTATAATCCTGACATTTGATCTAATCATCATAAGAGGTTTTAAAATGTTACTTTAATTTGCCGAATAACTATTATTATGGTCACATTTAATCACAAATAACTAGTATTCATCAACAATCAACATCAAAAAATTACTCATTCAATTTCGGGTTTCGAAAAAATCATATTCAAATTTATTCAAGTTGGGTCATATTCAAGTTTTTTGAATTGAAAGGAGGTATCATGCATTGGAAAATAAAACATAATTTTGTAAAATAATTTTCTTATGTTAGTGCTGTGGGATGCAGATAATAGTAGATTGATTGACACAGAGATATCTTAATATATGATAAATATTGATAGATTATAAAGAATTTGGCATATAATATTGAGATGGTCAAATAGATTACGCATTTACGCGGTTTATGGATTTCATTATGTTATTAGTTGATCGTTAATCACCGTATTGCCAGCTAAAAACATCGATCACACGCTAGAAACTAGTCCACTTTGTGCATTTGTTTTCTCCTCTTCATCAGTTTAGCCCAAACCCGGTTGAAATCGTTGTGTGCGTATGACCAAAATTTTGTATGATTCTTGATGATAAAGTTATCACATGAATTTTATGATATAGTGGTATAATGCAAAATTACCTAAATGAAACGAAGTACTTTGTACGAAGTTTATGGAGATAGTGTCTCATAAGGCAAGATGCCTTTAACCTCAGTAAATAAAGAAACTCTGATCCTATATTAGTTATATATACTCTGTAACAAGTAATTATAGATTGAAAATAACGTAACTATGTCTATATTTTATAAGTAACTCAATTATGTTTCAAAAAAATTATTTCACATGACATAAATAACTCTATCGTAAATCTTATTGTATGAAACAAGCCCGTCCCAAAACTACTTGAATAAATCATTGAAGAAGGCAGTAGCAATGATGTGGAAGAAAAGTCAGAGCATAGAACATAGGATTAGTAAGTAGATTACTAACAAATTAAATTGACATTTTGATAATCAACGAGGCACGTCTTTTATTTTTGTCAAAATTCCTTCCTTAGTCGCTCCCCATTACTCTTTTGGACCTTCATCCATACCATACCATTCCATCAAACTCCCAAAAGACAAAAACTCAAAAACTATCATAAAAATATTTCTCCCTTATTTTCATGTTGTAAACTTTTGGTCATCGTCACCACCAGCAGCACAACCACCATCGACGTCATTCTATTTATGACGCCGTAAAAATAAAAACTAGCTTAGCAATCTAAGACTGCAAAAAATACAAGATGATCGAAAGAAGAGATTTTCTTAGGCCTAGGCCGACTGTTGTTGTCGTTTTTTCTATTATTCTACTTTTTAGTTCCACAACAACAATTGTTGCCAAGGGTAAAGACAATCAAAGTGCTCCTCCTCCTTCAGCTCCTTCCACCACCACGACCACGACCACATTCACCTCATCACCGGCTCCTCGAAAGTACACTCCCAAGGACAACGTCCTCATCTCTTGCGGTGCACAAGCCGACACCACACTTCTCGATGGTCGAACATTCAAGTCCGACCCCTCCACAGTTAGCTTCCTAAACACAATTGAAGACGTTAGGATCAACGTCGATTCGATCCCACAAAACAGCACCAACACCGGCACCAACAACATCGTAATTCCGACATCTACACAACTATTTTTCTCGGCTAGAATCTTCCCGAATGAAGCAACATACAAGTTCCCAACCACCCAACAAGGCTTCCACTTCCTTAGGCTATACTTCTACCCCATCCCCCACCAAACCTACAACCTCTCGACCGCTGTTTTCGGTGTCTCGACCGACACCATTGTCCTCCTACATGACTTCTCTGTTCCCTCCCCTGCAACACCCCTCCTCAAAGAGTACCTAATCAATGTAACATCCACCACATTCACACTCAAATTCACCCCTAAGACCAACTCCTTAGCCTTCATCAATGCCATCGAACTCGTTTCAGTCCCCGACAACCTCGTCTCAGACACAGCCTCCTCAGTCCCCCCAGCTGGCACTGTCTCTGGCATCATGGACTACGCATTCGAGGTGGCCCATCGAGTCAATGTAGGCGGGCCCCTCATCACCCCAACCAACGATACCCTGTGGAGGACCTGGGTCCCAGACACAGGGTTCGATGGCTTCCCCAAAGGGGCTAACACCATTGAGGTGTCCCCCAGTCGGGTCAACTACCCTGACGGCGGGGCTACCCCCTTCATAGCCCCGCCGTGGGTGTACTCCACGGCTGACGAGATGGCGGTAACCAATGCTAGTACAGGACTAGTAAACTTCAACCTTACATGGAATTTACCTGTGGACCCCAATTTTAACTACCTAGTAAGGCTACATTTTTGTGACATTGTTAGTATTACATTGAATGAATTATACTTCAATGTGTATGTTAATGGAATGGTTGGTGTTATCGGTCTCGACCTCTCTACCATCACCTCCGAGCTTGCCACTGCCTATTACAGGTACGTCAAATTTCGTGTTACTTTAAAGTTGATAATTGTTTGACCATAAATGGCTAGCTTTTTACGAATCAAAGCGACATAGAACATGCTGAGTAACACCTTTGAAAATATTTTCGTGAAATGTTTATATTGTGTTCATTTGACTTTGCTGATGATGTAATGTCGATTTTGACTAATGATTTTCACATTATTCATTAGATACAACATTTGTAAAGACGATTTGATCGACATAATTGTTTTGAAAATCGAACATAATAATATATGTTTCCATGTACACAAACATGTCTTAACTCTTGTTAAACACCCAATACATACAGGGACTTTGTGATAAACTCAACAGCAATCACAAACGGGTCAATCGTGATCCAAGTGGGACCGACCCAAGATGGGGCAGTCGAGCCAAACGCGATCCTAAATGGGTTAGAGGTGATCAAAATGAGCAACTCGGCAAATAGCCTAAGTGGGTTGTTTGATGTGAATGGCTATTACATGGGCTCAAGCCCAAAGGTTAAGGCCATGAAAATATTGGCTGTGGTCGGTCTAGTCATGGGAATGGCGTCTCTAGTCCTCGTCTCCACCATGTTTGTTCGGTGGCACAAGCGCCCTCAGGACTGGGAAAGGCATAACAGCTTCTCGTCTTGGCTTCTGCCACTTACATCTACCCACACTAGTTTCCTTTCTACCAAAAGCTCTAGGAAGTCTAGTACTAGTACCATTTTCGGGTCTCGGAAAAGTAGCATGTTTTTCTCAACTAACAAAGGGGTTGGCAAGTTTTTCAGCTTTAGTGAGCTACAAGATGCTTGTAATAACTTCGATGAGAATGCCGTGATTGGCGTTGGTGGGTTTGGGAAGGTTTACATGGGACAGTTAGATGACGGTACTAAGGTCGCTATTAAGAGAGGTAACCCTCAATCTGAGCAAGGGATCAATGAGTTTCAAACCGAGATTCAGATGCTTTCACAGCTCAGGCATCGACATCTTGTGTCACTCATTGGGTATTGTGATGAGAATTCCGAGATGTGTCTAGTGTATGAGTACATGTCTAATGGTGTTCTTCGAGAGCACCTCTATGGGTCTAAGCTTGTGAATCCCTTGTCGTGGAAGCAGAGGCTCGACATCATTATCGGTGCAGCTCGAGGCCTTCATTACCTCCACACTGGAGCGGCACATTGCATCATTCATCGGGATGTCAAAACAACAAATATCTTATTGGACGAGAACTTTGTCGCTAAGGTGAGCGACTTTGGGCTCTCAAAAGCGGCTTGTTTGATTGAACAAACTCATGTGAGTACCGCGGTCAAGGGCAGCTTTGGGTACCTTGACCCAGAGTACTTCCGAAGACAGCAACTTACTGAGAAATCAGATGTTTATTCCTTTGGTGTCGTGCTTCTCGAGGTTCTCATGGCGCGTCCTGCTATTAACCCGGCCTTGTCAAGGGACCAGGTGAACTTGGCAGAATGGGGGATGTCAAATTATCGAAAGGGGAATCTCGAGAATGTTATCGACCCTAATTTGAAAGGGACAATCAACCCAGGATCATTGAAAAAGT
The DNA here is from genome assembly GCA_032274805.1 of Gypsophila paniculata. Classification (NCBI taxonomy): domain Eukaryota; kingdom Viridiplantae; phylum Streptophyta; class Magnoliopsida; order Caryophyllales; family Caryophyllaceae; genus Gypsophila; species Gypsophila paniculata. The sequence goes on along the minus strand of JAUEKU010044811.1, from coordinate 8,820 downwards.
ACGTTGAGGCAGCGGAGAAGTGTTTGGCTGAGTATGGAGTGGACAGGCCGTCAATGGGAGATGTTCTGTGGCATTTAGAGTACGCTTTACAGCTGCAAGACGCGAGTTCTAAGGTCGAGCCAGGCGAGGTTTTGATGACTCCCTTAGAAGAAGCTCCCATGATTGGCAATGGAGGTGACAGTGGTTCTAGCAGCGATGAACATACTGAAGTCGGTGTGGCCGCCTTCTCACAGATAGCCAACTTACAAGGCAGGTGACACCAATTCAGTCCCCGGGTCTTTGTTTTGGAGCTTCTCATAACATTTCTTCTTTTGTTTTGCTCTTAAATTTGTTCATTCTTTATTTAGTTTGTTGAATTCATGTTATATTTTCTGTATTAATTTGTCTGTCTCGAAACATGGTTTGTTAATTTAAGCCTAAGATGAAGGATTTCTACTCTTAGTCGGGTCTAATGTATGAAACGATTTTGCAATAAATTATCATAGAACCACGTTACTAATAAGCTTAAATCAGTTATACTCCGTACTACAGAAGTAGAGACGACTAATCATTAACATCAAGCTTCAGTTAGGCGCTGTCGCGAGCAATTGTACGACTTGATATCAGTCGTAAAAGGCATTATCCCAAGACACTGATGAGCAAACATGAATCTAAAATCTTGAAATTTAATGTAAACAGAACAATTTAGGACAAATAATATGAAAACAAAACTTAAATTCATAATACTGCATTATGTAACTTTCTGCAGCAAAAGCTATACAATTCCGAAGGTTTTTCCAAAAACCTTGATTATGTCCTAATTACCCGTCAAACTCGCTTCATAAGACTAAATACTGAAACTAGTTCATAGATAATACTCGTAATAAAGAACCCCGGCCATAGGCGCTCTGTGAGGTATGCCTTTTCTACTCCTCTTCCTATAACTCAGATTACTGCTGACGTTCTTCTTCCCGTCTTCAAGAGCTGCTGATATCAATTTCTCGAGGTTATCCGCCTTCTGTACTTTATCAGACTCTTTATTCTGCACTTTCTCAACTTCATCGAATTTCCTCTTCTTGTCCTGATGTTTCTGTTGATCTTTTTTCGGAACATCATCAGCTACTTCACGCGCCTGTGCAATGCCGACCCCAAGCTTAATCTTCAACTTCAAAGAACAAGAACCCGACTTCTGACAACCCTCTTCGACACCCTCCAATCCGCTCTTCTCAGACAGACACACTTCATTCTGCTGCAACATCTTCTCGTGAATCGACTCAGAACCAGCACCACCCGACATCAGCTTACACAGAATGCTGCAGAAACGGTCCCTACCACCCTTAGCATTATTCGACAAATTGGCCTCACACACAACACATTTTGGGGACGAATCCCTCTTCGTCTCCCCCTTCTTCCTCGACTTAGGAAAGTACACAAACCGATGATTCACCTTATAAGCACACACCCCCGAAACATCCAACAAATCCGAAACCTTCAGAACATCACACACATTGTAACCATACTCCCTAGAACAAGTCAATGCCTGCAAAACCCTATGATCTTTATGTTTGCTTTCGACATCGACCTTCCTCAGACTATCACCCCCACAGTCGACACAGAAATAACTCCGGTAATTCGTGTCGTTCCCTTTGCCAGTAAAGAACTCAGCATTGATCATATCAGTAACCCACTGTGGAAATTTCTGATTTTGAAGAGTACCCATTGTAATTCTCGAGTCGAATTGAAAAGGGTAGTTGATGAATTTTGTGGAAGTTGACAGAATTTTAGAGAAATTAGAAGTAGGGTTTGATTAGTAAAAATAATGAAGGGTAAAAATTTATAGGTAAATTTATAGGGTTTGAGTTTAGGAAAGAAGTTTACCTTGGTGACCAAGTAAATAAAAAGTATGAATATCAACGGTTGTGATGAGCTGTAATAAGTACTTGTGATTTTGTAGTTGGAAATTTCCCGCCTTTTGTCATCTATCTAACGGTAATATAAAGCTCTCGAAATAAAAAAAAAAAATTTAACGGTTTTTCTAACTTGTGCAAAGGAAGCTTATGAAAAGTTAAATAGTGATATAATGATAAGGTAATGTGGAACAATTTAACGGTTTAGGGTAAAAAGGTTACGAAAAATAAGATGAAGTGTTTATCAAAAGTAAGACTCTTTAGGAGTAGAATAGAACTTGATAAAAATGAGTGTTGTTATCGATAAAATGGTTACGAACACCATGAAAATAAATATGACAATATTAAGATAAAAAATTTCAGTAAAGATGGGTTATTATAAAGTCGTGTCACTTGAAGTGTTAATGATTCATTTAGTGATAAGTTCTCAGTATCGATAATAGTGAGATTATCCATAAAAATTAGTGTTGGTAGGCAACAATGACTCTTTTAGTGATATTTTTTTAGTAATTGTAACTAATTTATCGATAATAGTGAGTAATTCACTACTTGAGATGGTATATTATCTTTTCTTTACCATTTTATTCAAAATTGTAAGTTTATCTCATTCTAGTTTATCGTATAAATAGTGTTAGAAGTGACACCTACTCAAAGTAAAAATACTTGATGGAATAAAAATAAACAGTCAATACCTTATTGGATAGAATTTCATTTACTCAGAGTATTAGATAATACTCCATATAATAAGTAAATTTAACTAGGACTTCCTTAATTCCTTGAGCATCTGATCCATAACTAATGAGAATTTAATTTTGTCGGTAGGTATTTCGTCAGACTCTTAGCAATTAAAACGATGGTTCAGTAGTTGTTTTAAGTATCGAGAAAATTATATGACACTATATATATTGGCATGCATGAATTAGTCCCAAAATCAATTGGGATCGTTGTATCATGAATTATCGACTGATATGTCCATAACTTCAAAATAACAAAATTGGCAAAAGTAAAAAGAGTAACAAATTCAAGTTTGCACAAAAATAAACACACTATGCACATAAATATGATAAATGAATAAAGAGTTTTTCTAACGTGTGTCCGATCCAGAAAAGGAAAAAAAAAAAAAATATTTGGAAAGAATCTTTCCTTAAAGATTACAAAAGTCAACAAATATTTTATTTTTCCACTAGAATCTTCAGAAAATGTTCGTATAAATTCGATGCCTGTTAAAATAGCACCCATTTCGAGCCTCCGATACTCGAGAGTCGAGAGTCGAGCGGTCAAGACACTTAGCATCAGGAATAAGGAATACAGAGTAATTATTTAGGTATCTATCAAGTTATACGACCCGTTATTAGGCTTCAACCATCAGCACCTCGTCGAACTTGTTACAAGCGACAGAGAATTTGCAAGTACTGAAAACATCAAATCAAAACCTGTGTTACCCTTGGTTGCATCAAATGCTGTAACATCAAGTCATTGACAGTTCTGCTATCGGATTAATATAGAAAGCGATAAGACTAAAAAATGCAATTGAACGAAATAAATTTAACGTTTTCTCATCTCTCATCGTGGACCTAACTGCAGTGTTAATACCGTCTTATGAGTTATGAGGCTTTTGGATCTACATAAGTGATTAACACGACGTACTCTGCAGATGATTTTCGATAAAAAATATACTTTCATAAGAGACTAAGTCTGTGTGTGTGTTCAGCAGACTTGCAAGATATGTCTCCAGATTTAATTCAACATTTTGCTCATTCGGGATTATAGTGATTGAAATCGACTGACAGCATACCAGGAGTGTCCACTTCTATCGTCTGTAGATATAAACGTCAACACAAACAAGCCTGTCCAGAACTCATGACTCGGTCAGATTATTACGCAAAGTGGGACTGCATATCTCTGTACACGGAACTAGTCCATGGTATCTAACAGGCTGTAATTTACAGCATACGAAACCTCAATCATCGACATCTGACCATTATAACTTCACCTAACAAAGTTCATGGTCTTCCAGTTTCTGAGATACTCGTATGTCATTGACTCTTTCAATTCAGTGAACTTGTAATTAATCATCGACAGCTATTATCGGGCTGTTATGGTTTAATTAATCAGATGTCATTGAGCAGAATGTCTGAGCAACTACTAATTTCTTCTCCGAAAATATTGTCTGCTTGTCTTCAGAAAGGTACCGAAGAGTTTAACGTCTAAAAAAGAGATCTCCTGTACAGAATGCACGACATTGCAGTCTGTAAAAGCACGGAGATAGAACTTCGAATATTGAAAAGAAGCCAAGAAAAGTCGACATGTGGATACAGGACAAATGATCGTCTCCAGAATAAAACATTGTACAGATCAGTAAAATCAGCTTAAGCTGATTACAGTATGCGTATGACGTAAAAAAAAAAAAAAACTTTCACAAACAACTATGAACAGAAAAAAGGCCGAGTTCAACTCTATAAATCAACTAAAAAAAATCCTTCTCAACATTGCTAGTCCTATTCAAAGGCGATGTGACGTTGTCACTTCACGTAGCCATTTTGAAACCTATTATTATACACGAAAGAGCTATAGTACTTGCCATTAATTGTTCAGCATCAGGAAGCACTAGATGCAACCAAATGTTTGCGATCACGAAACGACATCACAGATTCAAAAGCACCAACCAGAGCTTTGACTCGACTCTTCTTAGTCTTGACAAGTTTGCTGGCTGTTTCTTTAATCACGTTGTTCAGGTCTATACTGTCTTTTTTGACAGTAGCTTCTTGATGTCTCAGAAGAATTTTCTCGAGTTCAGCTTTAGTGCTAGGCGATTCATTAGCCATATCAACTATTTTCTTCAAGCTCCTACGAGCCTCAGTTATACCATTTTGATCTTGTCCTAAAACTCGTCCTCTTCTAAACCGCAATTTTTTTGGAGAACTGCTTGCAGCCGGAAGATTCACCACCGTCCCTCTTCTGAATTTTACCTTCCATACGGAACCACTATTTCCTTCTTGATGACTTGCTCCACTCCTTTTTTGTTTCGTGTCAATGGTTTCTGATTTCTGTTGATTCTCGCCCTGAGTCTGTGACTTGGACGCAGAAGACGAGGAAAACAATGGCAGACTGAATCGAGATCCTTTTTTGCTACCATCAGAATTTCTGGTGGTACTATCATGAGATTCTCTCTGACTGCTTGATGATTCCTCATCTGGTTCGACCATTTGCACTGTCGTATCCAATCTCGTGTCCTCTGAGATACTCATACGCCTTGAGCGAGAGAAACTTCTGAAATTCTTCAAAAGTGTTGCTTTGATGCTAGGAGATTTTTTCAGTAGTGTCTTCGGGGAGTTACTCATCGCCTCCTTCGCCTTCCTATTTCCACTCTCGTTCGAACTTCGTCCATCCTTCGTCTTATTTTCCCTAACTTTCCGACTTGCTTTCACCTGCGTAGTTTTCCTGGCAGCTGGAACATCGATTTTACTTCTACCCATTGAGCTACCAGAAGTTAAAACTGCAGGTGGTTTTTTGTCATTTTGAACACGCTTTATCTTCGGCTTAGGTGGAGACGGGACAACTCCTTCAGACAACTTTACACCTTCAGTTCGTGGTGGACGGTTTTTCTCCAATACTGGACCAGGATGAGAGAGACATCGGGACACTTCTTTATCCTTGGCGGCTTCTTTCTGTGGCACAGATTTCGCCAATTTATCACCACTTGCTGTTCTAATCAAGGGTCGACTTTCTTTAATCGTCCCCAACAGAGGTTTCTTCTCCTCTTTTTTCAGCTCGATTCTGTGACCGTACTTGCATACATCGTGACAGGAACTAGTTGAAGGACAACGATAACGAGAGCGTACAGTAGCCTTAAGAGCAGGACCAAGTACAGGTGCTTTAGCATTTCTCTTCAACGGCCCTACGACATCAGTTACTACTTTGGCTGGAATTCGACTTTTACGTCTCAAATCCTCGGCTTGTTCACCCACCACAGTCGTTGTTTCGTCTACCGACTTATCTGTGTATATGTCATTCACAACATCACAATTCATCTCCCCTGACTCCATGTTTGTATCGCTACGTTCTTCCACTGTTAAACCACTGTTCTTCATCGTATGATTGTTGTCACTTATCGGTCTTTTCCACCACCATTCTCCATTGAAAAATAGACGGTTTCAAATGATGATTCCTGTTGGCCGACCCCCAAATTACCCTGCACAGCAGCACATTTGTTACCTAGTCAACAACATCATGATCCTAACACGTAATCACTGAACACATGTACATTTCCGCGGAAATAAAGTGAAAAATTTGTCTGATAATGCTGTGAAATACTTGCTGTAACATGTTATATGCTACACATTTCAATATCATAAAAACGAGACCATAAATTCTCTAATGACACTGTTGTATGCGTACAACAAGTTCCTCGTAACTAAACGTGACAATTATAATGAATATGATTATTATTCACAATGTAATCAATAAATGGTAACAAAAATCATTATGATCACATTTTGAGTCGCATATATCAGGTTATACACGTACAACAGTCTCATTGGACAATTACTAAAATCCCGTAAATAAAACATATTTTGGGTATTTGTCAAATGCATTCATAAGTAAAGCTGAATTAAATCACAAAATGCAAAAAGAGTACAAATCATACCTTGTTTAAAATTTCCTGATTAATAGATAAAATTATGGTTGTGAAATTTAATTTAATTTAATTTTTTTTGATGACTTTTTTTTTCGAGAATTTGAGGGAAATTGTCTTGGTACAAAATTGTGTATGAAAAAATGAAGAAATGAGATGAAAAGAAGCGACATAGGTGTGTTGACTCCCGCCAAAAGGAAACGGTCTTATTAATTTATTATTTTTAAAATAATATTTCGGTTAAGTTAGAGAATGACCGTTTTTACTCCTAAATGCTAAGATCGATAATAAATAAAGGCATTACAACGTAATTGAATATTCTATAAGTACGTTTATATAATTCATTGTGAAAGACCGTTTGACTGAGTAAATAAATTTTTTTTTGGGGGTCTGGCCACTAGGGCAATACAACGGGGGGAGGGGGGATTAGAATCTGTGACATATCGTCACGGATAACTCCATCTTGAACAATTTGCCAAGACATCTTCGATGATCGTGTAAATAATTTAATACAGAGTACTTCATAATATCCCCTTTTGTTTACATTTTGACTTAAATTTTCAGTTACATATCTTTTTTTTTCTGTGTATTTATTTTGTGAGCTCCATTTTAGTGAAAACATCCCATTTTTTTTCTAAAAAAAAAAATTCAAATGAGGCTTAGAGAAAAATTCAACCCGTTTTCATCAATTGCCAAATTATAACTTCTAATGGAAGAGTGAAGAGGAGTAAAAATGAGAACCCAAAGTGAGGGATAAGTCTTGCGTGTGACGGTCGTATGCGTACGATGGTCTTTTGTAATAAAGTGACCACTTTAATGTTTAAACTGACTGCTTTAAGGCTTAAGATGACTACTTTAAAACTAACTCCCTTAAACCTTACATTAGTCACCTTAAGCATTATAATGATCATTTTTTAATCAAAAGAGATCGTCGTAGTAGGCATATGCATATAAGCATATAAGCATATACTAGCCATATAGGTGAGAGTGAAGAGTGTTGGTTTTGTTGGTTGAGTTAACCCAAAGACTACGGAGTAATCTGTATAATAATGACAACTAAGAAGCAACTGTTACACAACTTGAAAGACAAGGACATCACTTGTAACGTGGTCTCCATAACCTCGATTTTTTTTAAACCTATCAACCTTGAACATTCTTCAATCTTGGACCAGCTTACGCATAAGTAAATCCAGCGAAACACGGTCTTACAATTTTAAATAAATTGTAAATAAATAAAGGCGTAGTAAATATAATATAGATATAGTATACTCTAAAATAGTCTTACCCTATTTATTTCATGAAGACCGTCTCTTTTTTAGACTTATGTTATTGTATTCCGTATTCAACAATTTTTTTTTTTCTTTTTTGCTATTGTTTGGACTAACTATCATTCTCAAAATGGTGCCCATGTTGAATGAGGACCATCACATTTGAATTTACCAAGATTTGCTCTAAATTTTATATGGCTTGATTCCTGTTTTTAAATTTTGTTCTTCCGGTAATGCGTTTTGGACTTTTGGCAGCTCCTTCATAACATCATCAAAAAGCACTCAACGAAATAAAAACCGACATAGATATGAGTAAGCCTGACATACTTGGGTTTCGATCCCAAAACCAAACCAGTAGTTGTCTTATTGTTAAGACGGATGGGACTTGTTGAATTAACAAACGGTGATGATTTTGCAAAATAACCTTCTATTTCAATATAACAACTTTCCAAAGTTTGTCACAAGTGACATTCTGCTAGCTGCTTGAGTTTTTGGTGGACTAATTGTTCTGCAAGTCACTACCAGCATAACGAAATAACAGGGCCACCAACAGCAGCTAGAACGATGACCGTCTAAACTCTAAACTACCAATAACTGACCAGGGACGATATGTAACACAAAAAACAAGATAGCAACAGACGAAAATTTACTGAGAATACAAGGAATCGACAATCCGAGAGGTAATACACACACATACCATAATGCAGTCATACACAAGGCTCACGGTAGGCAACTGCATAATATTCTGAAAGGGAACATGAGTTTTATGTGGAGAACATCACAGCGGGAAGTCGGCAAATTAAACCTTTTGTGGAAAGGCCAAGCAGCGCAGATCCTGAACGCAGAAAAGACGATAACTCTCCACCTCTTTAAGTGATGATTTCCCGAATCAGCCAATCCAAGCTTGGGTATGCGAGATACAGCACGAGCAAGGATGGGAAGGCAAATAGAACAGTGATGAGAATGTACAAGGCTAAGATGGTTGCACTTGCTGGTATGGCATACAGAGTGACGAGAAGGAATACCACGA
>JAUEKU010044702.1:0-14031 GCA_032274805.1 Gypsophila paniculata | reverse complement strand
TATTTTCAATGTTTAGTAAAATATTTTTAATGTGGAAAGTAAACTTGTGTAAATTCACGGAATAAATAAATTAAAAAATAAAATATTTTGTGTAGATTCACGGAATAAAATAAATTAACAAAGATATTTTCACATTAGTGTAGATTTACGAAATAATTTTCAATAAAATATTTTGTGTAGATTGGGCGGGAAAAAATTGTGGGGTGGTTCTTCTATTATAGTTATTATATAGATTCAAATATATTTGAAACAATCAAGTAAGAAACCAATCTAAACTTTATCATTGTCGTACAATATATATTTTAGATTGAATACAGATTAGAGAATAAGATATTTTGCTTAACCATATCTTACATCATCCATTAATGTACTCCTATTTGACATCATTTGAATCCATAAGTGCATGCATTATTATGTATGATGACTGAAAAAGCGATAAACTCCTTATCTTAAATTATACTTCACATAATTAAACTCAAATATTAAATTAAAGATACCAAATAAAACATGCATTCTCAATCATCATTTGATCAAAATTATAAAAATCACAGCAACCAAAACCAAATAAAAATTTAGGTATAATAATAGAGTAGTGGTTATAGTGGACTATTTATACTTGCTCCCTCAAAATCTAACCGAATCATGTAGATTAAACCATCATCTATCAATAATCCTATCAATTAAGAACAAGATCACCAACAAAAACACAAAACTTAAACAATAATTTTCCTATAAAACCGTCATTTGTGCACAATTGATAGTTTGTGACTAAAACATGACTGTTTTAATGCTCATTTTGACTAGGCTTTTAAAAAGTTGCTCGAAAATAAAAGTTCAAAATGATTTCATCCCGAAACCAATTGATAATGAAAGAAGTAACTCGTACTCTTATATATGCTCATTACTTCCCTCCACAATCAATGTGTAACTTTCTTACATGTGATTTAATATGTCAAAAATTCTTCACATACTCTGTATAATCATAGTAATATTTTCATCACGAATAAACCGTCGTATTCGTACACTAGAATGACAATTTGTGAAACTTGAATCCCCCCACCACAAATCACTTTCATCATCCTAAAATTCTTATCCTATAATACACACTTTTCCTACCATTTTCCTCTCTTTCTCCTTCATTTACCTACTTCATTTATTGCACGTGATTTTTCATTTATTTATTTATTATTATTATTAAATTATTATTATTTTATTTAATATTTTTCTCTCCTCTTTATATATATAACCACCTCACTCAACTCTTCTAAACACTTCTCACTTCCCAAAAAAAACACAAAAAAAATAAAATAATAATTACTCTTTACAGTTCTAACTTTATTTATATTAAATAAAATGGCCGTAGTAAGAGAACGTCGACAACTAAACCTACGTCTTCCATTACCAGAAACCACCATCCGCCGTCCCGCCTTCCCCCTCCCTCTCCCCCCTTCCGCCCCCGCCCCCGCCACCTTCAGTCTTTCCGACTTCACGAAGGTGGCGGTGATCGGGAGCGGGAGCGGCGGGACAGTGTACAAGGTAGTTCACAAGCAGACCGGGGCCGTGTACGCTTTAAAAATAATAACGTCAGCAGCGTCGGACACCGCGACGCTGCGACAAATACACCGCGAAAAGGAGATACTCCGCCGCGTGCACGCGGCGGAGTCGCCTTTCGTAGTAAAATGTTACGGAATATTCGAGAAATTGGACGGGGATTTGGGGATTTTAATGGAGTATATGGACAATGGGACGTTAAATTCGTTACTCAAATCCCGAGGATGTTTCAACGAATTTTCATTATCTGACGTGGCATCGAAAATATTAAACGGTCTTAAATATTTACATTCGCATAAAATTGTGCACCGTGACATCAAGCCCGCTAATTTATTAGTGAACTCTAGTGGGGAGGTTAAAATAGCCGATTTCGGGGTGGGCCGGATCTTGGGCCGAACTTTGGACCCGTGTAATTCGTATGTGGGGACGTGTGCGTATATGAGTCCCGAGAGGTTCGATCCGGACACGTATGGGGGGAATTATAACGGGTACGCGGCCGATATTTGGAGTCTAGGGTTGACCCTTATGGAATTATATTTGGGGTATTTTCCGTTTTTGTTGCCCGGTGAGAGGCCCGATTGGGCCGCGCTTATGTGCGCGATTTGTTTCGGGGATCCGCCCACTTTGCCCCCCGGCCGTGGGTCCAAAGAGTTTCGGAGCTTTATTAGTTGTTGCCTGCAAAAGGAGGCAAGTAAGCGATGGACCGCTGCCCAGTTGTTATCGCACCCTTTTCTTTGTAAAAAGCCATAATAAATAGACGATTATTTATTTATTTTTTTCATTTTTAGATGCCGTAATGAGATGACATAAAAAGAAGAAAAAAAATGTCCAACATTATATTTTTTTTAAGCTATCGGTTGGTTGTCGCCTTGTTAGGTCGATAAGAAAATAGCGGGTCGACCCGTATGATGAAATGTATGAGTAGCTCATAGTTTTTGTACATAATTAGTAGGCCATTGTAGATTAAAAGCCATCACTTATTTTTATTTTTGTTGGTACTACTAAGCCACTTGGTTGGCTAATGTTATTTTGGAAGGTAGAAAGTACGTTCAAATGTCTCTATCCAAAAATAATTTTGTCAAATACTTTCAATAATTTCATACCCAACTTTTATTTTATATTCATGATTCATGGGGCTTACTATTTTATATGGATAACTATTAGTTCTATTACGTTATGTTGGTCACATCATTTTTATTAAGGAAAAAAAAAAAATACATATTGGTTAGTAGAACGGCCTTACACCATGTGTTTCATAATTATTATAAGACCGTCTTATACAAAAATAATAAGTAGAGGGCCGAGGACCAAAAAAATTGCTGTAGCCAGGAGTCGAACCTGGAATCTAAGACATAGAAGATTAGCCAATGTGCTACTACAGCTTTGTTGTTCCTTTATTTGTTGGTCAAATCTTTATATGGAGTATATTTTAGTATCTACCAGACAACCACTTACGAGTTGCGACTTGCCAGTTATTTGATTCGTTATGTTCTTGCATTGCATTAGCAAAAATTAAAACGCGGTTTTAGCAATATTAAACTGGAAATTTGTCAGGGGATTGATATATTGGATATACAAATTTATGAAATATGGTCGATTGCATAATCGGAAGTTTACGAAAATATTTAAAACCAAAATCGTTGCTACTTAAGTGACAATGAAAACTCATATCATAGTTTGGAGGAAACAGACTTTGTATTTGTATGAATTTACACGCGTAAGGATGAAAACAAACAGTTTTTCATGAGATCCAAATATGGCACGCCTATAAACGTTCAATAGCACAAGTGACTAATACCGGGAAGGCCTAGAAATGAGCTGATAAACGTTCGATAGCACAAGTTCTACAATTATACAGCTTATTACGAAATTATTATACTTTTATACCTCATTTATTGCTATCATTAACCGAGGTACAAAAGTAATTACAACCTCGTTGTACAATGAACGAGTTACATCAACATTTGAGAATATATTAAGAAACGATGCTTATATTATAGATTAGGCACTGAAAATATGCCTACAGAAATACCAAAGAAATAAAACTTTATGTATATACTCTGTATAAACTAAAAACTGAAAACCAAACAACCAGAGCAACACTCTTTACAGAATGCGGTTTTTTCAGGACAGGTTACTACAGTTACAACCTCTCAATTTCAACACCAAATCGATACACATTTTTGCTAATCGACCAATCAATGTCCATTTGAAGGTCGGAACATGGAGTAGCCATTTACGCCAGATACCATGTTCGAGTAATCGGGAATGTTATACGAATAGCTGTCCATCCCAGAACTCCTCATGCCCAGCAACGAAAGATCGGGACCCAATAGCTGCCATTGGTTTGGAACGAGGCTATCAATCTGACTATTCGGATAGGGGACTGAGTTACCTTGGGGAATGAAATCCCTCGCTAATTTGTACGGGCTGCCAGGCCCATAATCTTGCTGGAAGGCATCATCAGGGTATCTCCGAGATCTGTCAAATCTACCAGAGCTGCCCACAGAGCCGTCTTCGCTTGAAAGATTCATATTGGTGGGAAAGGTGAACTGTCGGCTGTAGCGGGTTGGACCATTGCCACCGCCAAGGAAATCCATTTCTCCGTGAGTCTTCTCATCAGCAAGTAGGTCATTGATGATGTCGAGGTGCGGGAATTCATCGGCCAACGCGCTCTGGACTTGACCGGAAGCGCCGACCGAGAATTCAGATGGAAAAAGACCGCGTGACCCATTGCTCATCGGACGATACAAATTAAGGTATCGACTCTGGGGACTGTCCATCCATGATTGACCATCAAGTACCTCTTGCTGAGGAGTTCCAGCGAAAGTAATGCCTGAACTGTCACGATAGGATTCCGCCCTCTCAGACGCGTTAGAACGCAACATAGGATTGGGAACCGAAGTAGGATGTTGAGAAAATGACATTGACTTATTGACCACCAAATTAGTTGCCTGAGGGGGAAGCGTGAAACCACCAGAGATTCCAGTAAATGAGTTCCCAGCGATGACGTTCCTGTAAGATTGTGGGTCACAGGGAGGAGCTGTGACCAGAGACGAGTCGGGACCCAGCGATCCAGTTGCACTAATTGAGCGGGACATCAGTGGAACACTTGGAGTTGCCACTTGCACCGTAGAAGTAACAGGAGTAGCTGAGAGAGTTGCAGGAATCAAAGGAGCACTCGATGGTCTTGATAGCCCCCCAGTGTGTTGGACAGTAGGCTTCTCTGTAGGTTTGGGGACGGTAGCCATTACGGAACCAACCCTTGGAGTATTTGATACCGGGGATGTAATTGCAGATGAAGGTGCCTTGTCACTTTGCCGCTGCTCATTTACGGATGTCTTCCTTGGAGAAACCAAATCAGTAGGACGAGCGATTTTCCAGTCAGGTTTTGGCTGAACTGCTGTCACAGGAGTTGTGTTTCTGGGAGGGCTCTTTAACGAGGGGAGTGATACAACATTTTTTTCCTTCGATCTTGTCTGAGCACTGTCCTTATTTTGCTTCCTTTGCGATGAGGAAATCTCATCTTCCTGACAAATCAACATAAATCAATTTAGAACGGAACAGCAGCTGGAAACGGCTGCTAATACCCCGTACAAAGAACAGATTCAAATTCACACAAATATGAAGGATCCCCATGCTCAAAGTAAATACTCGTATAAAGGATGACAGAAAACTAAAAAAGTACAGGGTCAATAACCATCTGAACTCATGCAACGATAAAAACACAAACACAAAACAAACAAATCATTCAGCGTGATAACCACAAACAACTGCTCTCAGCGAGTCAGCTAAGCTTATTATAAAAATAACTTACAAATAAATCAAACAGAAATAGAGTGAGATATACAAAGACGAGAGAAACACTCACTTTCTTAATGGAATTCAACTCCGGCCACTTAGTCCTATCTTGTAAGGATGTAAGGGCGCCCTTGAACTCATTAGCTTCAACTATTTTGCGCTTAGAAGAAGCGTCCTTTACTAAAGTAACTTCAGCCGACGCAGTCTGCCGACTATCTGCTTCATTTGGACCTCGACATTCCTCAAATGTGCCCTTACCCCGCTGGTTTTTGCCCCTGCAACATAAAGTTAGACGCAGCAATCTAATTTATTATTCTTCTATCATCTGATTAAGACAGTAAAGCCATTGTACCTTGCAGGTGATTTCTTGCTTTTGTAGTCTACGAAGGAATTTGATCTGTACGAACCATTCATTACAACTGAGGGGGCCGAATCTGTGGAGCATGTTGACGAGCTATCATCCATAACAGATGAACTTCGCTTATCTACTCCTCCATTACGCACTGTCGAAATGCTGCTAACTTCACTCCCACTGGCCTCCGCAGGTGGATGTATCTCTGACGTGTCAGTATCCCAGTTTACAGGACTCCCATCCCGATCTTCTGAATCAGGCTGTGGCGAATCAGCAGCACACTCTGCAATGTCAGACACATCAGACATGCCTTCCAGTGCATCGTCCTTTTCAGTCATGGCTTGAGGTTCTTCCGGGTCTTTCCCTTCAGCGGACAGGTTTTCATGCAGCTGTTTATCATGTGCAGTAACTACAGGCTTCTCATCTTTCAATTTGTCTTTTGCCTTACGATTGTTCCGCTTTTGTTTAGCCTTTCGGTCCAAAATGACAAACAATATAATTAGAACTTGTTTAGAAGCAGCAGGAAAACATGAAATCTAGGCAGGGAGAGATTCCACATCATGTACGTATGCACATTTGGGTACATATAATCAGCAAATACACTCACTAGAAATGAAAAGTGGAAAGGAGACAGGAGGATCAAAGTTTTTGCACACTAACTCATACGGTCATACAGATTACAAAATGATCTCATTATACTAGTGCATTATGCGGTTTAGTTAAACGTGTGAACATCTATCATGGATGCAAGAGAGTAAAGGCCCTTCATTCTAAATCCTACAGCAATAACTGACTACCAACTTACAATGTTTCCAACATCCAAGATATGCTGTTAAAACATGAGCAGTAATCACAATATTTCAACATCTATTATTATAATAACTATGCATGTGCAAGCCACCTGTTTTTTCTTAGATTTCTTGTCCTTCTCTCCGGCGCCACGCTTCGCTTTCTGCTCACTCTCAGCCAGCCATGCAGCCTCTTCTTCACGTATAAGTTCCTCTTGCCTCCTCAAAGCAACGGCCTCCTGATATGCCACTTCAATTTTGTTGCTGTTACATCAAAAGGGTTTCAGGGGTAGCCATGTGAAAGGAAATTGACAAAGAAAACTGCACACACAAGTCTTGTCACCTGAAAATATGTGCAAGCACGAATATTTCCACTGTCCTTCGTCCCAGCTCCGTCAAACGCCTCTCATCGCGCTCAATTGAATCAATGCTAAAATCCTCTCCGCTGCCTCCATCCTACAGAAAGGACTACGTATTCAAGTTTCTTGAGCTACTACGATCATTAACATGAGAGGCGACCATAAATCATCAGACAGAAAGATTAAATATCAGCAAGACAGAAACAATAAGCCTAGTACCCACAAGTTCTAGTCTCATCCCCTAACCAGAATTTTCTTCTGGCTTTCCCCAACAAGGTACTAGACATTCTAGGAAGTACCGAATCCATTAGTACAAGGAGAATTATAGATAAAAAGACAGTTTAGAGATCATCTAGACAGCAACACAGCACAATGAGTCCTGACAATCACCGGATTCCATTTCAAAATTAAGAGTGACCTGATCTGGATAAGCGAATCAGGCAATTAGTCCGCACTTCCATGGCCAATAGAGATTCTTTCATAACCTTAGAATTAATGGAACAAAGCATGTTACAAGAGCAACCTGAGACGCCACACCTCCATACCCAACTTAAACATGCATTAGTTCTACGAAAAGAAAAAATATATGTCACATACTAGACCATGACCAAGGAACACTTTGTCTGACCTCCCTGCTATACTAACTTCCCGGTGCATTATGGCTAATATATGTCATAAATATTAAACCATAGCTCACCTTAGTGCGGTTCTGAGGCCCCTTATCATCTTTTGGAGGCAATGGTTCCACAGCAGCCTTTTCAAGCAATAATAACACATCATCTACCAAAACAAACATATCCTTCTCAATCCGAATGATAGGAGGGGGTGTCTCCTCACCCTCCAACAAAGTTGCCTTCTCAC
Source organism: Gypsophila paniculata (assembly GCA_032274805.1). Lineage (NCBI taxonomy): Eukaryota > Viridiplantae > Streptophyta > Magnoliopsida > Caryophyllales > Caryophyllaceae > Gypsophila > Gypsophila paniculata. The sequence goes on along the minus strand of JAUEKU010044702.1, from coordinate 6,319 downwards.
CCTCCAACAACGTTGCCGTCTTTTTCTTGTTTTTGCTTTGACTGTCGAGGGCTTTTAGTCCACTGTAAAGGGAGTCCATAACTAGAGTAGAAGTGACTTCTTTTTCAATGAAAAAATGTTTCACAGCTACTTTCAGTATTGTATCCTTCTTCTCCCTAGACATGCGACGCCTAGTATTTTGATCCATTCCAAGCCAAAATGCACAGAAACTGCAATAGCCAGAATTAATAATCAATGGAGTGGTTAGCAAGCAATTTACTTCATTTATTTTAGGTTAATGGACAATAAGTACCTTTTTATATTACCTCATAAAAGCTTCTACTTCACATAATTTTTTTCATAAATCCTACATTGTAGATTTGTAGCTATATGGAGTACTATACACCATACATGGCATGGTATGTAAGTAGTAGCTCAATATTAATAGCCAACCACAGACTACGGTAAGAATAGCATCCTTATTTGGTACAAATGATAAAAAATCAGAGCCACACTTAATGTGAGAGAAAATAAAGCTAAGAGACCATAATAATACACTAATATTCAATTTCACCCAAGTACTCTAAAAGTATTAGCAAAACTCCACAAGACCTTGAAGAAATGTGCGTCAGGAGAATAAATAAAGGTGCTTCTACAATGCAGCCAGCAATGAATGTATCAGAGTTCACGAGAACAAGAATCCAATTACCTTGACCACCTAGCTTTATCCTCTATTAACTTTTCCAGCTTCCCTCTTCTCTCTTCAACAAAACGTCGACAGATCTGCTCTACATTGGATAAATACACTCGAACAAGTTCTCTTCTATACTGACAGTCAAGGCAGCGAAATGGCCGATCTACTTTCTCCCTACAAGCAAACACAACAATGCAAAATTCACATGAACTCTTTTCACCCACTCGAAACTGATAACCAAAAACTACAGAAAAAAAAAATGCATCAATATTCATTTAAACCCAAGATTTAGAACAAGCCACGAACGCAAAACAACAGAACGGTCAGTGAATCTTTAGTTATGCTTGCTTCCATTGAAGAGGAAAGGAATAAATAACCAGAAAAAGGATGTATACCTGATCACTTGAACTTGAGCTTTTATGATCAGTGTGTCAGCGTCCACAAAGCCATCTGAAACCTTAGATAGCTCCATAAACTTTTTCCAGCCCCAATCATGCTCTTTCTTCCAGAAACGATGCAACGTATCTACATTTTATCAATTTCTAACTTAGAATCAAAGTCAAATGCTCATAAACAAAGTAAGTCGATATTACTTCGTCATATCCAGTAACCTGAATATTTTGATTTCTTCGGGTCTTTATTCACAACTGCAATAGTGAATTGAGCAAAATGGCTCCATCCTGCCCCACATAATAAGAGAAAAATAATAAGAGGGAGTAAAGTGTACGGAATGATAATTAAAGAATGACATCTCGAAGGCATGAAACTTTTACTAGGCAACCAAGTCTAATCAAACCTGGAAGAAGCTTATCATGGTTTGCTACGCAGAGGAACAATGAGAGATGATTACAAACATCACATCCTTGAGGGTAAATCAAGATGTACCTGCAAATAAAGGCAGTAATGTTAGCAAGCATCAAATAGCACCAACCATCACATACCCTATATATATTTCCATATTAAATTTGCACGGCCTCAATAAATTTCAAGTTTAGCACCAGATGTACTTAATTCCTAGCTCTGCCCACACAGAAAATCCAAAAAAGTTCTTAAAATCAATCTGAGATCAATAAGCTTAACGCATAACATGCAACGATGACATCAAACGAACTACGCCGTAAAAAAGGAGTCCTCACCATTTGTAGCCACCAACTTCAAATGCATTGCTTCGAAGTTCTCTCTTGGTGATCTGCGAAAACTTTTCGATCTTCCATGTGTACCTCCCATATAGCTCTGGGGGTTTAGAACCTACATGAGACAAAAACAAGCTAATATTAACGGTAAAGTAGTTATAAAGAAAGGTAATCAAACTATTAAAGTAAAGAATGTTGATTATACATGGTTTTATTACTTTGGGAAAAAGTTTCTATTCACAGAAAACCTAAACTACAAAAGGAAACTAACGATAAAATGAGGATTCCACCATTTAGTAAAGAGTCTATTGTATCGATAAGAACATTAAAAATCTCCTATAATAAGCATTGTCTGAGCAATCTATCATGAAAAAAAATGTGAAATCCAGCGATGCTCTAAAGGGGTTCGAATACATTGTTCGGAGCTATGTTACCCAGACACTTCACTTAGCTGTCATGTCGCATATAAGACACGACATGACACTTCACTTTAGACCAATAAACTGAAAACTTCGCCCAAAACAGTCGTGTCTGATACTCCGACATCGTGTCGGAGAATCAGAGTAAACACAGGTTCAGAGGCATATCATCTTGACTTTCTATATGTTTGTTTTGTCCTTTTGAAGCAAATTCGTATGTCCAAGTGTTTGCATATCTGAAAATCTGATTTCAACCCACCATTACTCAAAAGCCAAAATCCACCATACTTCAAGACTCCTTTTGATGTCCTCGTGCAAAATGAGCAGATGATTTAGTACCAATGGCAAAAAGCAAGCTCCTAAAGTTGGGTGTGGTGATGTGTGAGCATCGATAGATATCAAGTGATGTTTTCAACTAAATCGCAGTTCATCATTACTTCGATTACCGTTAAGAGAAGCGTATCTACCAACACATTCAGCTCACAAGATCCAAAATATCCAATTATCTCATCAACCATGTATCGTTGACCCTGACCACACCGTGAAGCTTAAATGAGCGATGCCCAAGAAATATTGGAATCAAACAGCTCCCAACAATGAGCAAATAACTCACCATAAATAAGGATAATCAAAATCCCTTCCATCTAATCGATGGTCCATGACCATTAAGAAGGGAAACAAAAATCGATATCGTCATCTATTAATCACATGCAAAAAACTGGTAAATATACGAGCACCTACATATCATGTCATTCATTCACATCTCAGTGAAATGAGAGATTACTCTTCAGCAACCACTACTTACATAAAACAAAAACCTCCGTCCAATTTAATCCCACAACCCCTCATTTGTACATAACATTAATAAAATCCAAATACAAAAGTGTCATATGAGCTGATAATCCAACTTTATTAATGACATCTACAGATCATTTCGTTGTTTATTACCTCCATCGTCATCGCTGTCATCGGTATCCCAATACGGAGGTGACGTCGAGGGGGTGCCATTCTCAACTTGCTCTGAAAACCGCCATTCCGTCAATGGATTCAACGCTTCACTAGAATTACAACGCTGCCCGCTCGATAATCCACCTGCCAATCTTCCACCAGCTGTTTCCTCACTCACAATTGTCACCATATCCAAACCTAAAACCCTTCCTCCACAACCTTTCAGCTCTTTTTACTGCAACGAGTATCAAAAATATCATCAAACAAGTAAATAAATAGCTAATACTTAATATCTAAAATCCTATAACTAACCAAACTGAGATAAATAAGAATAAAAGTTGCGCCGACAGCATATCTAACTGCATTACAGATTTCATTCAAACCGGCAATTTTCAGCTAGACAGTACAAAAGTCGAAAAATGACAAACAAAATGCTAAGAATGGTATAAAATTTGGACTTCTGTCACGGAAAACCCTAACCAAACATAAACCTAACATGAGAAAAATACCAATAAAAAAAAAGGTAATGCAATCAGTAAAATATGAATAAAATCACATAGACAGTATCTCACTGAATTAATTCGGAAACAGCAAATTTCAGCTAGATAATACGAAATTCGGAAAATTACTCGTAGTAATTACACAATTAATTCGAATCAGCAAGTTTCAGCTAGATAATACGAAATTCGGAAAATTAACAATCTGAGCGACTAACACTACAAATTCCGAAACAAAATGCAACATATTCGGACTTCCCTCGCCAAAAAATCGGAACCAAACACAATCCTAAACACGAAGAAATTAATAAAACAAGTACTGTAATTATTACGGAGTAGTAGTCATTAGTAACAACAAAAACCAGCTAAAATTATTACACGACAGTGTACCTCACTGAATTAAAGACGCCTGAAACAGCGAAATTACTCACAGTAATCACAAAATCAAGCCAACTTAGCAAATTTGAGCTAGATAACACAGGAATCAAAAAATGACAATCACAACGACGATGAAAAATTCTGGAACAAAATGCAACAAATTCCGACTTACCTCTGAGAAAAAACCTAGCCACACAAATAAATAAACTACAGTAATTACTACAACGTAACGAGCAAAATACCAATTAAAAAAATTACGCAGACAGTATAGATACATATCTCACTGAATTAAACATGTCCAAATATCGAAATCAATTCCAATCAGCAAATTTCAGCTCAGTAGGTCTTTTGTGACACCGTCTCACACCGTGAGACCTACTGTTTATCAAACAAAATCTATTAAAAGAAGCAGATAACTTCCTTCTCCTGTGAGACCGTCGCACACGAGAATTCGAGGCGATTTCGAGCTAGATGATACGGAAATCGAAAAACGACAATCAAAACAAAAACGACAACGACGACGACGAATTTTGAAACAAAAAATGCAACGAAAAACCCTAACAAAACACAAACCTACCACACTTCAATCACATAAATTCGATCAAACGATACAATTCAACGAAAAAAACATCATACACAACACAAAAAACGAAAGAGATTGTAGAAATCAACCAAAAAAAAAATAAAAAATGAAGTCACAAAACCCTAATTAATTAATTAATTAAATAATCAAATTAATCGAAGAAATGAGTGAATCGAAGAGAGTGAGAATGAGATCGAGACGTACCGAAAAAAAAAATTGAAATTAGGGCAAAATTGATTTGGGGGAAAATTTTAATTTTGGGGGCGAAAAATAAAAAAGGAGAAAAAAAATTCGAGATAGAGAGAAAGTTGGTTTTGTTTTGTTGGTGTATAAAAATAATAAAAAAGGGTGTAGGTGAAGAAAATGAGTAGTAAACACATTTTTAGTACAAGATTAGTAGTACTAATTGTTGTCTAAATTTGTACTTCATCTGTCTCAATTAATTTTTAACGTTCTGATTTTGATAACAAAAATAAAGGTAGGAAATGAAGGAGTATGGCAATAAATAGGGGTAATTCAATATACGAAAATCATTTTAACATGGTCAGTTACATTTACAATATATTACCTCGTTGTGTAATTAACAAAAATATAAGGGTTGATTGTAGTACCATGTTTAGACCGTCAAATATCAAACGTTAATATTTTTGTACTTGGTCATAGATATAATGTATAGTTGTATATATAGTAGGTACTTCGTTTTCATCATTTGTTTACCATTTAGATGGGTTGGGATCCACTGTAGTTATTATCTTTGTGCGTTTGGTGCATCTAAGTATATTAGGTAAGTTATTCATATTAGAAGGAAATATATTTTATATACCATTTCTCCGTCAGATAATTTTCTAATGTAGTTAAATGCACCAAAATACAATTATAATGGATCTCCGCACCATTTAGACATAATGATTAAGAAAATCTCAAGTGTTGTGTGAATATGAATAAGGGCAAGTTGATGAATTGGTGTAATAAAAGCTACCAAAAAATGAAATGTAAACAAATGAACGATACACCAAAGTATAATAGGTAAACAAATGAATGGAGCAAAAGTAATGCGAGTAGAAGATTAAGGTTGTTTTTATGTTTTGTGATGTATTTATGGTAATTTATTGGAGCGGAGTTTCGAGTTATGTGACTATTTCAAAATGTAATCTAGAATGTCTTGTCATTTTTAAATTTTTAAGGCCGAGTTAAAAGGTAATAGAAGGTTTGATTAATTTTTTTCTTTAAGTTAATTGTGTTGTTGAATGAGTATGATTTAACTATTAGATTTTCAAGAGTACACAATTTCTACTCTGTATATTTTATTTATAGATTGGAGTTGTATATATTTGACTACAACCTTAACTTTTGTTGATTGTTCAAATATAAGGGAGTGATGAACCAGAGATCAACGGTAGATGGAAGACGAGCCAAGACTGAACCAAAAATAAATTTTACTTCGTATTAGTCTTAATTCTTTAATTTTTAATATTATTACAGCGAGTAGAGACTTACTTCGTATGATATATAAAATACTACAGAGTACGTAAATATATATCGTAAGTATTATATTACGGAGTATACATTAGGATCAGCGTATGTAGCTGCATAGAAGAATACTAGGGTTTGACTTTAATTATGGTTATGGGTTGGAGGGGGTACTTTGCTTAAACTAGTCCACAGTTTTTCCATGTGTGTTTATATTG
>JAUEKU010044593.1:0-14035 GCA_032274805.1 Gypsophila paniculata | reverse complement strand
AAAAAATGTTGCAAAAAAAAAAAAAAAAAAAAAAAAAAAAAAAAACTTACACACGGGTTTAAAACATTTGGATCATAATATTATGTAAGCGAATTAATACATTTGACAACATTAGATAAAAACATGTCAAAAAAAAAATTTGCACACGGGTTTAAACATTTGGAAAACAATATAATTTATTTAAACGCGTTAATACATTTGAAAACGCATTGAACCAAAATTATCTGTATATTAATAGTCAAATATAGTCTAAATGTTGTCTGAAATGTTCATATGATAAATGTTTCTAACATATAAACAAATATACATGGTGTTTAGACACTTTTGGCACATTGATTCAAATCCAAATTAACCCGATATGACTTTAATATAAATTCAGTTTTTACGTATACCCGTGCATTGTTGCACGGGTTCTAATCTAGTTAAATATATTACGAGTAATTTTTATAATTGTATTTGTATTGTCATTAATATCTTAATTTTAATCATTTTTTATAGAGGTTTTTTTTGGCTAAAAGCCACCTTTTATGACCATTTTTCTTCAAAAACCACCTTAAAAGAGCGTATTTATGAAAAACCATTGGTTTTCTTTAAAAAAAAAACCACATTTTAAGATTTTTTTTTTTTGCATTTTGCCACCAGTACGCGGGAATGTGTATTTTGGATAATTTTAAGACCGATTTACTCTTCGTAGATACAATCTCCCAAATTCAATTTCCCTAACTATCAAGAACCCTAATTTCCCCCTGATTCAATTTTCCCAATAATCATGAGCCCTAATTTCCCCCAAATTCAATTTTCCCCAAATCAATTTCCCAATTATCAAGAACCCTAATTTCCCCCAAAATCAATTTCGAAGTGAACAGAGCTCCGATGTGGTTGCTTCAATGGTGAGGTGATCTTCAATGGTCTCGAGCTCGAGTGGTTCCGGTCGAACAAGTCGCCATTGTGGCTGCTATTATTATCAGATGTTCAAGATGGAGATGATCGGAGTTCCGCTACTTGTTGTTGCTGGGATATTGTTGTTGACTGAGGTGAGATTGAGAAAGCACGGCTGTTGCGCGGGTAGACCATGAGGTCGCCTGAAATGCTCGTTGGTTGTTGTCTACGAGCACCATGGAGGCTGCTGCCGGTGCTGTCGTGCATCTTGTTGTTGTGGTAAAGAAGAGAAGGGTAAAATGGGTATAAAATTTATCTAATTGAGCGTCCAATTAATAAACAAATGGATCGGAAAACTACTCTATTCCGGTATACTGGTGGCAAAATGCAAAAAATGTGTCTTAAAAGGTGGTTTTTTTGTAAGAAAATTTGTGGTTTCTCATAAATACGTTATTATAAGGTGGTTTTTTTAAGAAAAAATTGGTCATAAAAGGTGATTTTTAGGGGAAAAAAAATCTTTTTTATATTTAATTATACTATGTTCACCTTCTATATTTAGAAAATCATACTCTATATCAAATAATTAATTTATTTAAGGCTGGATCAAGGTATAAGCCTTATATGAGCAGAACTCAAGCTTCATATATCAAGACTCAATGAGTTTTGAGTTTAACCCGCGCTCAGCCTTTTTAAAACCGAGATGAACTCGAGTTCAGTATCAAATCAGCTCCCCTAATTTCGACCTTTTTGTTTATGAGGCCAATAAAATCACGCACTTTATCACCAATAATATTAGACATTCTTGTCAAATTATCTCGTGATGGTTTTCAAGCCAATAACAATAGTACCGCCCACCTCTCTCATCCTTTACATGTTTGTTTTATTTTAGAGGATCTACATAGTTTTTGTACCATAGATGAAAAGAAAGAACAAAGCGGTCCTGACATGGTGTACTTTCACATTGTCCATTCACCAATTGGTTGGGAGTTCAAATCTCTTTGCGAATTGAAAGATATCATTGGGCAGCCCTTTACCCTTAAGTGGAGATCTCAGGGCGATGAGATTAGTCAATGCCGTGATTCAGATCCAAAAAAATACTACGAGTATGTAGATGAAAAGAAAGAGAAATCTATTTGACTTGTAATAACGAGTTTTATACTATATGGTAATATTTTTGAGTTTTTTTTTTTTATTTTTCAGAATAATGTTTTTAAAAATATATTTAACATTTTGGATCTGTCCAAAGAATCACGTCATTTAGGAAAATAAAATACTTTTAAAACTACGTAGTCATAGAGCTTTACACTAGTGAATTACTTTTAACTAATCCAAATCAAATTACTCACCTCAAATAAAATTCGTAAATACAATATTACTTAATATGTTTACTTCGGACTCCATGTGGAGGTTTAGATGATGGTCTTGTTTGACCGACATTGTAATTAGGATTTTCTGTTTATGTTATGTCTATCGACCTGATGGCCTGATGGGACACAGTGACACACTACAATATTACTTAATAAGTTACGTGTATTGCTAATCTTCACTATAAAAAAAACAACAAAAAAAAGTGTATTTACCAATCCAAATCCAATTACTTATTTCAAATCAAAACCTAATTCATAAATGCAAAGAATATTTTCTTAATAATTTATTTATTCTTCTCTAAATCAAATTTACGTCCAAATATCTCATATATATAAATAAAACGTACACACACTTTCAAAAAAACATACTCCAACATAAACTTACAACAAACAAACAAAACAAAACAAAGTTCACTTCCACTTTCCCTTCCACAACAGCACTTCCCTTGTCCCCTCCTCAACACAACATGTCATCCTCTCTTCTTCTCCGCCCTCCCGCCGTCGCACCAACCACCATACGCCGCCGCCCGCCGCCTTCATTCTCAACACCGTCGTCCACCCTCCGCCGTACACACTACCGTCCCCTGAGGGTGTCCTCCCAAGCCGCCGTAATATCCCCTCCCACAACGCCAGTCATGAGACAGGTCTCACCCGGAAGCTTACGATATGAGACGGGTTTTCTCGGGGCTGTACCGAAAAGGGAATTGGGTAGTGGGGCTGGTGGTGATGGGGGGATTTCGGCTATGGAGTATTTGACTAATATTCTTTCTTCCAAAGTTTATGATGTTGCTGTTGAGTCTCCTTTGCAGTTGGCTGAGAAGTTGTCGGGCCGGTTGGGTGTTAATGTTTGGCTTAAGAGGGAGGACTTGCAGCCGGTTAGTTATCCTCGTTAATTCTTATATAAGACTGTCTTATGTGATAGCTTATGTAGTAATTTATGTTTACCTTTCTTGTCCATCGCGAATGTAGCATACTGAAATAGTGAAGTTCACGTATTACGGTGATTGCAATTTTCATATAAGACCGTCTTAGTCACTCTTATTATGTGATAGGTTACGTAGTACTCCCTCCGGTCCATCATTTTCTTCGCGTGTCCTTTATGCACATTTCTTAAGAAAAATGTGTAATAATGAAATGAGAGATAGAGATAGTGAGATGATAGTGAGAATTAATAAATAGATTAATGAAAGTGGGGTGTGCATTTTCTTTGCCAAATAAGGAAAGATTTAAAGTGGGAAGAAAATGATGGGTTGTCCCAAAAAGGAAAGTGGGAAGAAAATGATGGACCGGAGGGAGTACTTTACAATTGCTTCTTGTGCATCGCGAATGTAGTTAACTAGAATAGTGAAGCTTGTGTACTACCGCGAGGATTTTTGTTAATAATGATGATTTTTGGTTGGGTGTTAATGTTTGGCTTAAGAGGGAGGACCTGCTGCCGGTTAGTTACTCTCGTCAATTCTCATATAAGATCGTCTTATCAGCTTTATATGATAGCTCATGTAGTAATTAATCATTCCTTTTATGTGCATTGCGAATGTAGTAAGCTAGAGTAGTGAACTTCACAAGTTACGCGAGTTACTTTCTTTTTATATTGGTCATTGGCGTTTGCAATTACCGTTGGGGTTGCCAAGTCATCTAGCGTACAAATTCTCATAGAAGACAATCTTATCATTTTTTTTTAGGTTACGTAGTACTTTACAATTGCTTTCTTGTGCATCGCGAATGTAGCTAACTAGAGTATTGAGTTTCATGTATTACCGCGAGTCAATTTCTTTTTATGTACTGAGTCAATTTCTTTTTATGTACTATGTCATTGTGAGATTAATTAATTCTAGTGGTTTATCAAAAGGACGCGTTTGTAGTTTTCATGAACTTCAAGCTTATAGATTAACCGTTGGGCTTATCAAGTCATCTGATACCACCCTTTTAATCTTAAGATCGTCTTGTAAGGGACGTAGTATTTGGTTATTTGGTTTAAAGCTCTTGTGGAACCTGTCTTGTTCTATAAATTAGGTGACATGGTGCCTAGCAAGTTCTTAACCGTTTGATCTGCATATATTAAATATTGTGTAATGTTAAAGTCAATGGCGAATTGACGAAATCTCCTCTCATCCAGCAGAAAGTCTGAGAGAAGGTAGATATTGTAGTACACCCTTGCTCACAGAAGAATTTTTACTCTCCCGAAATATTTGATATGAGAGAGTGATCTTCATATTTGTGGGAGCTGTATTCATGTCTGTGTCTATGAAACTGGGGAGTAAAATTGAGCTGAATTTGCTGACTAATTTGATCGTCAGGGAACATGGAGATTAGTCATGTTGGTACTTACTACCTAAAATTTGTTGCGACCATTGTTTGTTTACCATGTTAGTGCAAGAGTACCCTTATTTTCATTGTCTTTGCAGTGATTCTGTACTGATGCCTAGTGGTCGAAACTTTGTGTTGGAAAAGGATTAACATATGAAAATTTGAGCCTAAACCGCTTGTGGGTCAGTCTAGTTATTATATTTTGCAAGTAGTTATGGGGCAATTTCCATTTATAAAATTGTAATTTTTCTGAATGGAAAGATTCAAAGGTGGATAATGAAATTTTTGAGTTGATGTTTTTTAGAGCTCATGGTGAACGTGAAATTATTTGGGAGCCACTCCATGCTACCTTAATTTGAATTCAAAACAGAATATAAGGTGTGTTTGGGAACTTGGAATTGGAATTGAATTCCGGAATTGAGTCAATTCCAATGTTTGGGAAAGGTGTGGATTTGGAATTGGAATTGGCTCAATTCCCTCTCAATTCCATCCTAGTTCAAAATGTGGTCATTTCAAATTCTAAGTATATAGTAGTCATTTGAAATTCTTCTATTAATTTTTTTCATATTTTTCGACAAAAGATATAAAAATTTGAAAATATTTTTTTAAAATCATCATTTTAACTCCACCGCTATACGATATCATTGTAAATTCTTTTTCATGGGAACTTGCCTCGACCCGTCCCCACCCCTTCCAATTCCAATTCTGGGGGTTCCCAAACAAGTTTTTTGAATTGAATTTGGAATTGAATTGAAATATTTTAATTTCTAGAATTGAAATAATGGAAATGAAATCAATTCCAAGTTTCCAAACACTACCTTAAGTAATTAACCCATCTCTACGTCAATTCCATTAAACTTTTACATTCAAACACTCCCCAAAATTCCATCACTGATCTTAAGTCATGTATCCTGGTTTTGTAGATTTCAATTTAGGTAAATCTAAGGTTTTTTAATTGTGATGGCGGATTAATTTAGAGGTACATCTAAGGGTTTTGGAATCTTTTTATCCTTGATATGTGAAAGAGGTTATTAGATCAACTAAATTGGGTGAGATAACTGTACTTATTTGTAAAATTATTGAGTAATATTTTTTTTTTTGAAATTGAAATTTCGTAATATAATTGAAGCATTGTAAAAAAAAAAAACGTAAGTTTTTTGATGTTTGTATTCAAAAGGTTGATAGAGAAAAAAAATTGTGTAATTAAAGCAGGAAAACGTATATTGGTATTTGAGAATGCATTTATTTAGTTTTACAGCAAAGCTAGCTTTTGATAATGTGGATGATTTTTATTGGACAATTTTTTCAAGTGAATGAGAGAGCTTGAAATATTGTTTTCAGCATTGTGATGGAGCCACATCAGATTTTTAAAACTCTTCTTTTACATATATATAATGATAATGATAATGATTACTCCTAGGTTGATTTACGATCTTAATCTTTGCAGTCCTGACTTTAATCAGTTTAGTCCAGATTTTTATTTTCAATTTTTTTCTTTGGACAAATTTACCCAACTCTTAATTAGCATCTGAAAATAAATTAATAACATGTTAACTCCAATATGAAAACACAATTATTTTGTTACGATGGATTTTAATCCCAATAATGATCATGTTTAATCACTTAATTATCATAATTCTTTGATTATTATGTTTTCTTTAATATTTTTATTTAATTAAATATATTAACATTGAAAAATCATTAAATTGGTGGGGGATTGAAGTAGGGTCGTGTGTCTGAAGGGCGGCGGGTGCAGGGCAGCGGTTTGAAGGACGGTCGGTGTGGGGTGGCGGATGAGGGGCGGCAGGGGAGGTGGCTGACTAGCTGGGAACGTAGAGTTAGGGTTTTTTCTTTTGGGGGGGTTTTACGCTTTTTTTTTTACTATTTTTTTTGTTTTGACTTTAAATTTTTTTTCTTACTTGAGTTAAATTTTTTATTTTTTTAATTTTGATTTTAATTTTTTTAGTTCAGTATAATTTTTTTTTAATTATTATTTTTTTCAACTATTTTTAAATTTTGTCGATTTATAATATTAATTAAAATAATAATAAAAGTGTGAAACGATTTAAACGAGTGAAACCATATGAAAGAAATAAAACCAAAAAATAAAAAAAAAGTGAAAGATTTAAAGAAATAAAAAATGGGAGACATTTATGTACGTTTGTGGGGGTAAGGGGTAGTGTGGGTGTCGATACTCTGAAAAAAAAATAATTGCTGCGTAAAAATGAGAAGAAAAATGGACTGTATCGATGAATTTTATTCGTTGCAGTCCAATAATTTGAGAGAGAATTAGAATAATCCTTAGAGGTGAAGGGAAATGAGAGGGGTAGTTTGGTAAAATTTGGACTGCGCCGATTAAACTTTGGACTGCGCCGATCACGTCCCTATATTTATTTTAACAATAAAATAGGTCAAATATTATCTCATTTGTATATATAATTTTTTTTTTTCCTATCGATGCTACTTTTGTCTTATTCCTACTACTTGACCCGTCTTAAACTTAAAATAGATACACCCGTCTTAAATAAGAAGTTGTGCCTTTCATATTTACTCTTCATTTCTTTTAATTTTTCTCCATAGTCAACTGTTTTATGAGGTAGAAAATAAATTGTCTCTTATTGTTGTTTTGGGGAAGTCGAAAGAAAATGGCAAGGATTTCAACCCATCTATTGAAGATAAAAAAATATTGAGTTTTACCATGCCGTACGCTTCAATTGTTGACTTTCCCAATTTTCCACGTTATACTCTTACCTTTTTCAAAAACACATGTTGTACGCCTAAACTGTGTTATAAACTCTAAACCGTAGTACATTATCTGAAGCCAGTACAAGAGGCATAAAACACAGGAATAAGATTTCAAGGGTCTTTGTACTAAGAGGAAATAAAGCATGGGTTGATGAACCAACATGAAAACAGTTCCATGGGATAAATGATGCCGTGTCTACATCTCTTCAAACTCAAATACCCTTGTGCAGAACATCTAGTTGACAGCACTATTTTGCCTTGCAAATGATTCTACATCTCTTTGAAAGATACCGTCATCTCCAACTAGTAACACACGCTGATCAAACACCAGAAACAGCCACAAGCAACTCCTAGTGGGTGATTACCTACAGCATACAACACCACAGTTGTAAACAGATAAGTAAAACATGGTCAGTTTTTTCCAATCTCGTGTCCTCCATTTTGACCGCTCAACCAAATACTGAAGATAGCAAGATAGGAAAATACTTGACATAGTTCAATACATGTAACATTTAGAGGTTGCAATTGTAGGCAGAGCGAAGAGGTTTCGACTTTGCAATGTACGAGCACAATACCTCAATCTACACTAGGTCACTAGCACAATACCTCAAACTTAGTCTTCTTAGAATCTTTCAACCAGACATTAGAGTCATAGTAAGCTACCATAGTGTCCCAAGAACACTCAAAATTAAATGAAAAAGAGAAACATAAACATAAGTCCTCCAAATCTGAAGCTTAAATTTGAAGACAGACTTGTGTGTGCAGCATATGGAGCCATATCAGTCCCGACTTAATTTGACATTTTGAGCTACTGTCAGCATGTTCAGTAATCAACTTAGGTTGTACTCTCAACAAACAAAGGAAGGGAGCGGATAGGGGGCACAGTAAACTTCTGATTCTAGGCCACGCACCTGTCGAGGACCAACGATAAGCAGACGTGCAAAAAAACAAGTAAATTACCAACAATGATTAAGGGCACTCGACGATTCAATGTTTAAGAAGAAAAAGTGTTTGTCATAACACTACAAGGGAAGAGCTCAAATAAGCTAATGTAAAGATTACACTGGAGCGCAGTTACTTTGATGAGAGGCCTGATCACCACAGACAAAGGAACCACTGATTTATAATTCACAGATGAAGCAGTTTCTCGATATAAGATTTTAAGCAGCTTGATAGGGGCTTCACGATACTGAGAAACTACGCACCTACATTCCAATTAGTAGATCATTCTTTGAGAAAACAACACTTCCATCAGGGTAAGAATGCGCGAGGGGTAAGGTTGCTCATGAAAAACTGAAACATAAAACCCAAAACAAAAATCTAGGCACCTCAACTCGTTTGAATTACGAAAAACGTAAATCCACTCACTTTTTAGGGAAAACACACTAAATTACGACGATGAAAAAGAGAAACTTGGTTTTAAAAGGCGCGGGGAGCATGGAGGTGAAGAGAGCAGTGTTGAGGAGGCACAAGGCACAAGGCAAAAGACAAAAACCTGCACCATATATACACGAGGCACATGAAACAAACGAATTTTAGGCAACAATACCTAATTTTTGGGTAAGAAGCCAAAGGAGTACACGTAACCATAATGGGTGAAGGCGAACGGCATAATTAAACAACTAGACAAAAAAAGATATGAAAACAACAGTGTGCTAGAAGTGTCTTTTCTGAAACGCGTACCTAAAGTGCCCCCAAGCATTTGGTTAGTGCCTCATCGGAGGTGCACCTTTGGGCACCCTTTTTTAATTTTAAACTAAGAGAGAAATCCAATCAGCTTATTTATTGGGTAACAGACCAAATATTAAAACCATGAATGGAGCAAAGTAAGACTAGTCATAGCAATTGGAAAAATAAATGTCGAGATAATTTAAAATTTCAAAAGTTTTAAGTACATATACGGCGATGCTATAGCTTTTTTGAGGAAAGTAGTATTATAGTCTAAAATATTACGATTAACAGGGTAACTTAAGCCATGACAGACACATATATAAATATTCCAATGGGAGAGACAACTGGCTAAATGTAACAAGACAGTTGGCTATACGTAACATTACTCCAGTAGAGCGAGATGAGATGGTCACTCGACTAGTTATTTGCAACACAAGATCCTATTAGTCTGGTGCCTGGGGGATGTCAGAATTATATACAGAAAGAACACCAAAAATACCCACACAAAACACAATCCACAACCTACCTAAATAACAACATAGAAAACAAAAACGCGAAATTTATAGAAGATAGTTATGCACTTATGCCACATCAAGAATTGGACTGCGCTCATAAACACGTAGAGAAACGGAGAATTCAATGGCTACCTGCTACTTCAAGACTTGGAAGTACTGAGATCATGTTAAACACACTACATGAACGAATTATCCTTGTCGTTTCAACACACTACATGGTCTCAAAAATGCATAGCTACTTCAGTCCAAATATTTATTTTAGTGACCTCGACTCGGACCCACATTGCTCAATTCCAATTCAATAGGTTTCCCAAAAATCATTGAGAAATTGAAATTTCAAAATTGAATTCAGCATGATCTCCAAACAGGTTCATGAAATTGAATTTGAAATCCTATTCATTTCTACAATTAAAATCGTGAAATTGAAATCAATTCCGCATTTCCAAACACTACCTTTAAAAAAATTCCCAAATTCAATCAAAACCCTAACCTAGCATTCCACTCCACACCTCAAACAACCAAAAAAACCTAAATCCTAAAGTAAACGTTGCCAAACACCGCTTTTCACTTTCAAATTGTAAGAGAGACAAATAAATAAAGACATATTAAATAGCTGGTTAGAGTGTACAATTCAGTGTGACAGACCGTCTTTTTTGAGACTTTTCCTGAACCCAAAACAAAAACAAAAGAACAAACCTATTTACAATAACGGTCAGCCTTCTTCTTAATACGATCAACAAGAGCATCTTCAACGGACTTAACCTTAACCTTAGGATCGTACTCGTACCCAAACTTCTTGGTTTCGACAGGGAACAGCTCCTCATACTTCATCTTCTTGGCGGCATCAATTGTGTATATAGCTTCACCTCCTCCAATTGAACCAGAACCGGTGGCGGCTTGACCGTCTACGACATCGTCTGATTGTTGTTGGTCTGGGTTGAGTTTGTTGCTTTTCTTCTTCTTGTTTTTCTTGGTGATTGATTTGCTGCTCGTGGCGATGGCGCCGCCTTTGAAGGTCAGGCGTCCGCTCTTTACTCTCTCGTAGGGACTGTCCGACATTGTTGCCCTTTCTTTTAAGGGTTACACGGGTTGTGCGGTGGCTCTTGTTTATTTTAGAGCGGATGCAAGTTTCCGGATTTTAATTGGGGTCTAGAAAATATACACTTCGTTTATGTAACGAGGATGAGGGGACATAATTAGGATTAGGAAATTTTAAAGTTGGGTAAGTCTTGCGTGTGACCGTCGTATGACGGGTTTTTCGTGATAAAAAAACACTTATTTTAAGCGTTAAGGTAACCACTGTAACGACTATTAAACTGGTCACTTTAAGCCTTAAAATAGCTAACTTAACTCTTAAAGTGGATACTTTTTGTCACGAAGAGCCCGTCGTACGTATACGACGGTCGTATAGGAGCATTTGTGTTTAAAATTTGATTTGGGGGGTAAATTATTAGAGTCGGTTTGATGTTTCGTTGAAATCAAATCGATTAAAATTCATTTTTGAGTTGAGTCTAAGCTCGGTATAGCTCGGCTCGGAGATTCGGTTTGAACTCGTTTTATTCTTTTACTCATTTATTTTTTAAGGGAAATTCTATGTTCTAATTCTCAAATTTTCAATTTTCTACATTGGATTTCTACAATTTTTATAATCTACAATTTACTCCTTAGTTTTACATTTATTCCTTAAATTAACCATTTGTCAGCTCTTTGTTAACTCTTTTCCTCTCTCAGCCCCTCCCGTTAAAATTTTGTCTTACCGATTAATAGCAAATCACCATCGTACATGAAAGTCATCAAAAATCACTTTGATAAGCACTTCTAACATGAATTGATAATGTTCGATTCATAGATTGTTAAGAAATTTTATGCGTGATTTTTTAATGATTTAATGGGTAATTAAAATGATTAAAGTGTGATTGAGGGTTTCTATAAGCAAATGAATAGATTAATAAGTGATTAGTTGGACTAACGAGTTCGTTACTTGCTTAAATACGTGATCAAGTATTAATAAGCAGTCATCGGTAATGCATTTTGGTCAAACGACTACTTTAAGGGTCGAGTCTAAACAAGCTGTGCTGAAAGAGTGGTTTCATTTTTGGTTTAAATAGATTTCATACAGCTAATAATCAATGTTAGAATTGTGAAACTCCCTTCCGAACACAACTTATTTGGTGTTGCACATATGACTGATATGAGTGACCGTTGGGTTAATCAATTGGGTTAATCCGTTAACTAGGATCCGGTCCACGACCCCATCTTATGCAACCTTTCTCACCTGCGACTCGTTGCTCAACGTAGAAGCCATTGGAGACTTTGTAGTTTCTGATATACGATACTTATTTATAATTGTCTTCAACATTCATCTGAACAATCGTCGTCTATTCAAAGAATTACAGCTTGATACAAACAAAACATAATCACAATTCACCTCCCCACAAATTCCCAAATAAAATTGACCGTACAACGAGTATAATATGACTAAAATGTGATTACTCGTATTATATCAAAACCTTTAAAAGCGTTCACGGTTCACGGTTCACACCTTAGGTCACAATGTCGTCACAATCAACCTGTCGTATGCATTCAACTATCTCATAACGAAAACCACGACACAATCCCCCAACATAGACTGGCCGTCAGTGGATCAGAAATCAAAGCAAAATATGATAAAGCTTCAACCACAATTCACTTCAAAATTCATACATCAAACGCAGAAAAATCATACATTATACAATCAGGCTTCAGAAATCGAAACAACATAAGATAAACAAGACGCATTGAGACGATCAGACGGACTTAGGAGGTTGAGACGAGGTCGATTCGAGGGCATCAGGAGTAGGATTGAGAGGGGCGCGAATGTCGTTGTTATTGATGTCGTCCTCGTCAGGATCGTAATTGGGGTCAAGACTACGATCGATGGCTTGACGGCCTTTGTCAAGGCAGGGTTTGCAAGCCAACTCGATCGTAATCCACCCCAGCGCCACCCCCGCCACTGCTATGATCGCCATCGTCACCGCCCCCATATCGTTGGCAATTATGTATATACCTCGACCTCGAGAGGGCACGTCTTAAAAATGTTTGTGGAATAATACTACGGGAGTTTTGAAGTGATGCTTTGCTTTGGGTGTTCGATTTAGTTTGTTGGTTGATTTTTTTGTGGGTGTTCTAGTTTTGATTCACTATTGTGGGCCTTTGGCATTTGTTGCGAGTCGTGTGTGACATGGTTTCAACTCTCAACTACCACGATAATTGGACTGAGTATGTTGATTTTTTTACTAAATGTTTAAATTATGCGTGTGATGGTCTGTTTGAGATTAAAAATGATAATTTAACGCTTGTTGTAATCATTATAAAACCTTTAAAAGTGGTTATCGAGAAGATTTACTCATTGATTTTTATCTTAGAATAACGTAGGTAAAAAGAAGAATTTATGAAAATGGGTTTGGAATAAAAATATGGGTTATTTAACAAGAATAATTCATTCTATTGTTGATCTTCCATAAATAAATCATCCTTTATTTAATCTCAAAATAAAACCACTTATATTAGTCATCTTCCATTATTGCACTCATACTACTTTTTACCTATTGTAGCAGGTAAAATACTAAAACATACTCCCTCCAAACTACTCATTTCTTCTCATTTTCGTAAAAAGAAAATATCACTCATTTCTTCACATTTCTATTTTTGTCAACTTTCAATCAATCTCATCCACACAATTTACTTTATGACTTTACTTTATGTTTTTCCACCAATTTCATCCACATAATTTTTTTTTTTAATCCTTGTACCATTATCAAATGGGAAGAAATTGATGGTTTGGAGGGAGTATAAAAGAAAAGGACCCACAACTTCTTAATTTTTTTTTTATCTCCTCGTTTAATCAAACTTAAGACCATTAAAAAATACGAGTACAAAATAAGGCCACCATAGACAACCACCTTTTCTCACCATCGACAAGCCAGGACTGCCTTCGGCTCCGGCGCACGGTCACCACCCCACCGACCTCGCTACCTCTCCACTATCCGATAGACCTAGCCACTACGCGGGTCAAGACTACCGTTACCCTTCCGCCCATCGAACATAAACTCCCTTCCGCCCACCGCCATTGCCCCAACAACCCCACCGTCGTCATCGCTCCTCCCCCTTTCAACCACCCACCGTCTAATCACCCGCCGCTTTCATCTTTTTTGGAGGTTTCCATTAATTTTGAAATTTGTGGTGGTTGTCGTTGGTACGGAGCAGGTGGTGGTGGTGGTCGTCGTTGGTACGGAGCAATAGGCGGTGCCGCTGTGGTGGTGGTCGTTGATACGGAGCAGGTGGTGGTGGTCGGTTTGGAGAAGGTGGTGGTTATTGGGCGGTGATTTGGGCACAAGAAATAGGGGTACATTCAAGAGGAGCATAATGGATTATTGTTATTATTATTATTATTATTATTATCATTATTATTATTATTATTATTTTTATTATGATAAATTATTATAGAAATCAAACAATCAAATGTCTACAAGAGGTTAGCCGGCAGCCGAGAAACAAGCTGCGCGCCAACCC
>JAUEKU010044483.1:0-14035 GCA_032274805.1 Gypsophila paniculata | reverse complement strand
AATAGTAGGATAGGAATTGTCCAACCCCTTGTCAGGGTTATCTTAAATCTCAAGGCCACTCGAGGAGTAGTGAACTGAAAATGTGTGTCCACGCTCGGAAGGTATCTACGGTAGATAATTCCGGTCAGATAGTTACTCTCCAGATCGAGAAAACCACTTTTGATATGATCACGTGCAAGTACGACCTGCAAGACACCTTGCATTGAGTGGGAGATTATGTAATGGGATAAGAGAATCGGTGACGCACACTTGTTGGGAGAAGTGGGAGATTGTTGGAGTATGTGTCCTCAACAATAGTGCGATCACACTAATGATTTAATTATCGTTAATAAATCTCAACACAAGAATACTCGAGGGATGATTCTTCATTATAAAGTCAACTGATCAACATTAATCGGTAATAATTGGCTTACTAGAGTTTGACATTACTGTCGTTTGACGGGGGTGGTCAGTTGATCCCTTTAGGTCACACCTATAGGACAATTCCCTTAATGGATTAATTGATTAATTGTATATTGATGCAGATTAATCGATACCTTATAAGATGAACATTTTAAGTGAAAATGAGAATTGATATCTTATTGTAATACGATTAAATAAGATTCGTTTTAGTGAATAAAATTGTATTATTACTAAAGCATGTCTTTTGTTTACGAAACAAATTAATTTAGAATGAATGATAAAATACAATTACGAAATGTTGTAAAATGTATTTGAATGACCCATTTTATTTACTTGTAGTCAAGAATTACTAGTAAATTTATTATATGATAATTTGTATTGTCACGTGTTCAATTAATTAGTTAATTGCATGTAAATGTCACAATTGAACCTAGTTAGGTCACATGTTACACAATGTGACATTAGACAACTTTTATAAGATAAAATGGACAAATAAAATGGGTGTGAGAAGGGGCTAAAAACCGGGTGACTTAAGGGTTTTAGGGTGGTATTAGTTGTGTTCATAATGATGATTAGAAACACAATCATTAGGTCTATTTAGTAGGCTTGCAAGGCTACTTTTCTTGTGAAGAACAACTAACCCTTGTATTGGGCAATCCCACCACCCTAATGACCCCCTCTACCCGGCTCCCCTTCTTACATGAGACACCCATTGTCTTATTTCATTCTTATGAAAAAATTAGGGTTTTGTCATCAAAAACCTCTCTAATTCACACATAATAAAAAGATTAGATCTTGAACATTGTTAATCTTTTTCTTACACTAATTAATCGAAAATAATAAGATTATTATTCCTTCATATTAGGTGTTATTATAAGGTGATTAGTATATATGTTCAAGTAAAACTACTATACTAATTAAGGGGATTTCTCTTGGGTTTGATTCATTGGAGAGCTCCTTTACTTAGGGCTTCAAGGGAGGATCATCCTAGTATTACTATCGCTCAAGATCTACCAAAGTAGGAGACTTTGGTGGTGCCCAAATAAACCGAAATCCTCCATTGTACGAATGTTAATTTCTTCTCTTTTCTCTCTTTTTGTTATGCATGCAAAAGATCACTTTATATTAAGAAGTTAATATGTTTAGTATGACTAAAATGAGTATAAGTAACTCTCATTGGACGCGTAACCAAGCTTGTCATTTATTACCCTTTGATATAAGAACTCTATTAGGGTCAATATCCATCTCGGTCCTAATATTTATTGTATGTGGGCTAAAAAAGTTTTGACAGCAAATTTATTGGCCCCATGTCAAATTATCACGTCTAAAGATGGATATTGAGCTTAATAGAGTCCTTATGCCATGGGATAATAAAAGATAAGCTTGGTTACGCGTTTAAGTAATCACCCAACGCTTAAAAGTGCGTTTAATTGACGGAAAAGAAAGTTTAGGAGTACACTTAGTGATAATGACAACAATTAGGGGCACCATGTATGTTTTAAAAAGTGTCGGGTTCATGTAGAAAGTCAAAAAATTGAGGGGTACCATGTAGAATATCCCATAAAATAAAATTAATATAAAACTATAAATTACGCATAACCATAAACTTTTTTTTTCTTTAAGTCAAAATACAATTCAATGAGGTGAAAAAGTTAAATAATAATGAAATATTAATCTAAAATATACAAGTAATACTGTAAAAATTAAAATTATATATACAGCGCATTTATTGCGTGGATCTAAACTAGATTAAAACACTGGGATAATGTTGTTGCATTGGTCATTGACGGGTAAGGATCCTCTCCATTCTCTCAAAAGAAATAAAAGTCCATTACCTATCGATGGTCCGGATCAAATTTTGGATCGATCGGGTGGTTGTATTTGAGTAAGCAAAAGTAAATGAATTAGAATGATTTATTAATATAATATGTGTATTAGAGAGAAAATTGAGAGAAAAAAATGAAAAGGATCCTTATTATTGACCACCTCCAATAACAAACAGCTAGTCTAACTACATGAGGGTAAATATTTCCGCCGAGAAACTCCAATGCAGATAAACATGTTCCCACATTCCAAAACAAACCTTAAATAATACGAAGTACTTCGTACATGTTTATAAGCGGCAAAGAATCGTGCTTGAGGATCCTTTGCACCCATCCTTGCCATTGACAAACCAAGTTCAGTTTTCGAGCCTACAACTCTAGTTTAGATGTGGTGGCCCAAAGAGGCCTAAATATTGTACTTGGTACATTACAGTCCGCAAAAGCATCAAGAGAGTGGCCAATTTAAGAGGCTTACAACAGTACATCGAGTATTTCCAGTACATCAGAGAAATTACTAGGTTCAGAGTTAAGAAGGACAGCATGCTTAAAGGTAGACAGCAAATAACCTTTAAAACTTGATCCCTCTCTTAAGTCGTGCGGCAATGTTTGCAAAATGCTTCGTTGAAATACCAGAAACACCATCGTCGACCTGGCTAGCAGCCGTTCTGAGCAGCCTTGGCATGGAAGCAGAATGCACAAGATCTAGCTTTGGACCTGACTTAAGCCTGTGAAATAACTGGCATTCTCCAACCTGAAAAGACGCAGGCTGTCTGTCAACCAGAAACAATACTCCCGTATCCACTAGACGCACCGAAGAAACAAATGAAGTCAAACTTATTCAAATTTGAACACAAAATATTTTGTATACAAATCCAGTTAAGAACAGAAGACTCGACACAAAACAAAAACAGCAAAATGCTACCTAAGCAATATTCAATTCACGATCACAAGCACAGCCTACAAGAAATCTTTGATAGGGCCCACAAATAACGCTTCATGCAAGGATAAGAATCAACTCACGATGGAACTTACACTAGGAAATCTGCGGCCTGTTGGACAAAAACCTTGGCCACGAGTAAGGGACGGAGGTAAAAGATATTTGTTGTACGAGCTTTCAGGATCTGTTTGACAGACATCCAATATGTGCAAGTGAATCTCATCATAACATCACACAAACTGAGAGCATAATAAATGTTGATTATCGCTTACCTGCCAGCTTGAACAAACTTGCGTTTTTTACCTCAGGGCATTCCCTATTTGGCAAAAAATAGAAGCAAATTTAATGAATAGACCGCGAAATCTGAAACACCCAACAACAACAACAACCACCACAACTACAATGACAAGTATGGGACCAAAAATTTAAACCTGAAACAATCTCTAAGGTCAAGGTCCATCGGCCGCAGTGCATGACCAGTCTTCTTAAGCACACTAGCAACATCAATCAATACTTTGTGTGGAGGAACCTGGTAGAGAAAAAAAAAAAATATAAAAAATAAAGCGATCGTTTGAGTGGAAGTTCGTAGCTACTTGATTGTTTTGAAGTTTATAACATACGTATTCGTGCATTGAGCTACAATATAAGCTCAAGGCATCACCAGCCGTCTGAAAAATATCAAGCAACTCGCAGGCTTCTACAAGCATGGACTGATATTTAACTGTTTCATGGTCAAGATCACCCTCGCGGCGCAATGCATCCACAATTTCCACAATGCGTTGTCTAATTGTCAAGCCTAAGTTGTACAAGATTCCAACAGAGGGCACAGTAAGTCCATTGATCATAATATCCAGAAAGATTTTCTGAACAGACGACAAGCACATGAACATGGTAGTGAAAGCAAGATACCCGAGTCAAATGGAACCAAGACCTTCTCTTGAGCCACAAGAAGTAAAGCTGCAAATGATGTCAATCTTCCATCTCTAACATATGTCCATGCAATATCGTTGATCCCATCAGTGTGTGGCGCAAGCAACTGTGCACTTTTCAAACTTGAGTTCTATATCAGAAAAGAACATATTAAATATCAGACGGATCACAGACCAATAAACACAAGGCAGTGTTGAAATGCAAAAAAACTCTTCTACTCTAAAGAAAACATGAATCTGCTTCTGAAATAACACAAAAAAAAAAAAAAAAATCTCAACAAAAAGTGTCGGTTTTAAAAACACTTAGGACTTGTTTGGATGAGGGGTTTTGGAGGGCAAGGGAGGGATAATATGGTAGGCGAGTGGGCAATATACTCTTACAAATGCATGTGCTAGGACATTCCACTTGTTGCGCAATCATCACGCCACTATGCTAAGACAACTTCTTGCTACATTATGCCTCAAATTATATATATCCCTTACCTTGAATCCACCAACTGGGCCAACAAACAAGAGTTTAACCTCTTTCTCGGGAAAGCCTATATTCGAGCCTTACATAGACCCTAATTTGAAAGTTAATACCGACCCAATACGCCACATGTGGTTCTTTATAATTATTTGGGAAAAGTTCCATAAAACATTAGGGAATTAGGGAAATGAAAAAGAAACAGTAAATGAGGGAGATCGACCAGAAGAGTAACATAGACAACGTACCGTCTCCCATTGGCAAAGTAAAATAAGAAGTTTGTAGAGAGAAGTGCCTGGAGTCCATATAAACAAATGCGGTTTATAACTAGCATAAGAAAGAAACAGAGTCAGATTCATGGGTTTATGACGATAATAAAAGATTAAAGAGTGAAGAGGGTGATCAGTACCTGAGAGACATGAGCAAATGATCAAGCGGACAGGTACATGGAGCAGCAGTAATGGCGTCAAACGCATAACCCTTAATTTTGGCATGCTCCACTGGGCCTCGCTTGAGCAATAGGTCAATAATATCATAAGCTTCATGGAAGAACCTAGCAACAACCGCAAGAGGCGTGGGTGTTCGGGGAAAGTGAGGTATAAATTTCGCATAAATTTCCAAGGCAGGTATGGACACCTCCCCTTGGATCATTGCAAGCAAACACTTTCTGGCATGAAATTCTGCACAAAGCACCACCACATGCATGCATACAGAATCCGCATATTCTGAGATCAACGGCAAGAACCGTTCTTTGTCATCACATTTGAGAATCTCCTCTAGTTCCTCAAGCAGTTCTAGGTTGTCATAAAAGGGTCGTTCCAATATATCATCCATGTATACACTGCCACACAATTGGGCGATTGTTTAATCAATGCTCGAGTAAACTTGTAAATTACAAATCAAACTTACTGATAATAATTACAGTAAACAAGCATCCCCCAATATACTAAAAGAATAAGAAAATCTTCAAGTTTTCCCGCCTAAAGCGTATTTCCTATTTTGTTAAAATATCTTATTTACTTTCCTATTTTGATATCATCCTTATTTAAAATATATCTCTAAAATTTTTGTGATAAAAAATTCGTTTTTTGTATGCTAAATTCAAACTAAAAATATGTTAATAAAAAAAATTATAAACAATTTTAGTAATTTTGTTTAAAAATATATACATTTTATAATAATTCAAATTCTTTTATTTTTCTAAAAATACAATCTTTATAACTGCCGTGCACTTATTGGGCGGGATCTATACTAGTCTCATTTTAATTAAATTATAACATTTCAATTTTCGTGCTTTGTTTAAGAATTAACTTCTCGAATATTCTAGTCTTTTTTTTAATCTAATCTTAATTCATCTCTCCCTTTAGCAGTATAAGCCTAGCACACTTGTCCAGAACATTACAGTCTTTTACGGCCTATCGATCTCCGGACTGAACAGCTTTATTATAATAAATAACGCGGTATCTCAAGGGATCCTGCCGGGAAAGGGGGTCGGAATCACTAGTAGGTCTCTTGTACGACGGTTGCATTCCGCGTTTTTTTGCAAAAAGTGACCACTTTTTGATAAATAGTGACCACTTTTGATTAAATAGTGACCACTTTGAAAAAATAGGTCAGTTTTTAACCATAAAAAGTGGTCACTATTTAAAAGTGGTTACTATTTATCAAAAAATGGTCACTTTTCTACTGGTCGCACATGCGACGGTCTTACAAGAGAAATTGTGCGGAATCACACAGGCTTACAACAATAATATGAAACAGCGGTTTTCAAATTACCCAATATGAAAATTACGTCCAGAAATACTAAAAGAAACGGTGGGAATAAGAATTTCTACATTATACTCCAAATATCACAACCAAAGAAGCTTGTATAGATAGATCTATATCATTTGAACAAGAAAAGAAAAGTAAGGAGAGTAGGGAAAACTACACTTACCCAGGAAGGTGTGTGAGAGAGAGAGAGAGAGAGAGAGAGGGGGGGGGGGGGCACTGGGATGAAATAGAGAGCGTCTCTTCAATGATGGAGCAAACTTTGTAGGTTGAAACTTGAAAGGTTGAAATGGGCTAGAGCCGGTAAAAGCTGGCCCGGCCCGATCGAAACCTAACCCGTCGGAACTCGAAAATTGAGTCAACCAAAAACCGACCGACCCCGACCCGGAACCGAATTGATCCAATAATTGATACTCCCTCCAAATTTATAAATTTTTCCTATTTATAACTACTCATGGAGAAATGGGAAGAAACATATAAATTTGGAGAGACTATTTGATAACATCTTTATTTTTTCTATTCCGATATGCGATCCGATATTAACTCAACCTAATTGATGACCCACTAATAAACTAGCTTAATCTATATCTATATATCTGTATATCTATCTATCTACATCTCTACTAGTTTAAAACCCGTGCAAGATTGCACGGGTATGTCTAATTGAATTACATCTTTGTATGCATAGTCATTGTTTGACAGATTTATAAAACAAAATTAGTAAAATATGTTTATAAGTATACTGGAACAATAAAAGATATGTCAGTGAGCCAAATATTGGGTTCGGAATTATAAAGGTATGTGTATGCATTTTATAGATTATTGAGTAATATGTCATTGAATTATGCAAACTCAATGGGACGATCAGGAATAACGACTTCATTGGTGGGACTAAAAATAGTTTTTGTAGTAAAAACTATTTTATACGGATGTTTGGTTGTTCGATACTCCTCTGTGTTTAACACTGAAATTTGTTATGAATCGATGGTTAGATCACCCTCGTTCACTAAAGATTTGTGTTAGAAGAACTTTTTTTTTTGGCTATGGGAGTTTGAATTTTTGTACTCTATGAGTTCATACATATTAATAGTTAGTAATTTAATGGGTTATTAAATGAGAATACTATGAACTATAATGGCCCTTCTCAAAATACTCTAACCAATGAATTAACTATGAATTTTACCGACGGCGACTAATACATCCATTTCCTTAGAACAGAATTCGCCTCTTTTTACCTGGAACAGTAGGTAACATTTGGTATGGGGCCCATCATTTTTGTTTATTTAACAATTATATCTACTTGCCTGTACGACTCCTTTCTTTCTCCTCTCAGTTTCAGACTTTCACGCACCTAATTCTCCGTCTCTACTCTCTATATTACCTCTATTTATAATATTCAATTCTTTTTATTTATTTATTTATTTTTATTTAGAAGCATTTATATTATATAGGATTGCTCAAAAAAAATAATTTGGGCCTCTTTCTTTTTTCACTTTAGTGGCCTCAAATAATTGTCACACACTTAAAATTTTAGAGTAAATGCTGCCTAATTTCATTGAACAGTTTCAATCTATTAAATATTAATGGGCATATGGTAATGAGATAAGTGAGTAATTAGTGAAGTCCTAAGTAATAACATTGTTATAGGAGTCGCCAATGATGGAAAACAAGAGCAGGATTTTGGTAATGTGGCCACAATTAGCGTATAAAAATAATGAGATTTTTAAAGAGAGAAGGGAAAATAGTGTAACAGCGTGTGATAATTTGGGTATAAATCTGGGTAGCTCGTTGATAATTACGACACACAATGCCTGTATTTAGCTAGAATTGATATGGGTAGTTGTTATTTTACATGAATTTTGATTATAAAATCTGGGTACCAATTTAGGTGTAACTAGAAAAGTGTGAATTTCGTGATAATAATGTTGAACTGAAGAAGTCAAACGCGGAGATGCGTGCGTGGTAGATCTATAATGTGTGATTGTCAATCTTGTTAAAATAGGGATGAAGAAGATGATAATGATGATGGGTGTTTGTTAATGGTGAAGAAGGTGATAAAAATGACTCAATGAGATATTTTTAAAAAGATGACCGGATTAGCAGGTATTAGGTCACCCTAGTCTATTACGGGAAGAAGGTGTTAATAGTTGGTAATATTCATAGTTAATTCATAGGTTAGAGTATTTTGAGAAGACCACTCATAGTTTAGAATATTTCTATTAAATCGATATTACTTGGTACAATATTCATAGTTAATTCATAGTAGCTATGAATTGATATATAATCGAACATATTAATAGTTGGTAATTACAACTTATATTATCTCTGAGTCAATAATAATAAAATCGATATTACTTGGTACAATATCATCTCCCCAAAATTGCTTCCATGGGTAAATAATTTGTCCTTTGATACGCCATGATTCTCTGTCTTGGGGTATGTCTTTAATCCTATCGTGAGTATTGCCCTTAACTATAATTTTTTTGCTCCTGTATTTTTCTTTCTTTTAATTGATTGTGATATGCAAATGGTAATTGATGCTCATTCATGTACGGGTTTTCCTAATTCATGGACGTAAATGACCACAATACCCCTTCTGTTTGAATGATTTAATTTTAATACCTTTATTTGAGTCTCTCTCTTCTTCATTTACTCTTTTCTAACTCTAACTGCAACCATCAAACAATCACATGTCAGCAACCATCGACCACCCTCACTGCCGCCTCCCTTGCGTAAAATTTTCCAAATAGCAAAAAAAAAAACATTTAACAAAAAAAAAAGGAAGAATGAAAATGAAACAAAACATGCAAAAGCAGGAAACATGAAGAAGCAAAAGTGTAGTATTATTTTCATGTAAAACGTCGGCCACCACTACCCTTAACACGCCCTACCATGCCACCACCATTAGGCACCACCAGCGTCACCGCCACAACAACCGACGTAAGCCGTGCCACTACCCAACGTCGATGATGGTCACCATGCCCCACCCAACGCCGCTGACGGTTTAAATAAACCTTAATTTAACTAGTGTAAATCAATTCCTTAATTTGATATAATATATAATATAATTAATAAAATCAAGAATTAGAATTATTACTTGATCATACAATAATTAACAACCATAATTGCAGTGTAATACTAGGGGTTTACACTGATTTGAAATTGAAGAGAGAATTTTCAGAGATCTGAAATTCTGCAGGAATTGTGATAATGCAGCTCACTTCAAAAATATGGGAAAAATAGTAAATGACCTTCAAAAATCATGAAATTTGGAGGACACACTCTTGAGGCTCTTAACTAACACTGGTAAAAATTTCAAAGAATAATATTAAGTTTTGATATTTTTAATGACTTCTCAAAGACTGACAGTATTTTGGAAAACTGACAGTGATTTTCTGACAGATTGTTGGAACTCTTTTTGTGAGGTATTTTCTGGATAAATTGAAAGCAAATAAAAGGATATAATTAACTCAATTGACCTCAAGCAAAGCACAGAGTATCAATTAAATTAATTTGGACTCTAAAATGAATCTCACTCAAGCAAAGCACAGAGAAAGATCCAAGTTAGACACAGGAATTATCAAGCTCAAGCAAAGCACAGAACTCTTGATAATTACTGCACAGGTGACTAATCTGTGTCCTAAGCAGAGCACAAGTAACACAATTAGGCCTGACTCTCTTAACTAAGCAAAGCACAAGTTAATGGAGATTTAATTTTCTGAGTTACACTCATTTTCATTTCAACATAAACATTCTGAATAATACAATGGAGGAAAGGCTCCTTAAATAGAGCTCTACATCTAATCTCGACCCTAGAACAATAAAGTTACATCTAAGGGCTCATGTGGCTTCACAAAAGAAGTTAAGAAACTTTATCAAAGTCTTCTAATAAGAACAAGAGGGCTGAAGACAGAAAACAGGCTGCTGAAGTTTTCAGAAAAGCAAAAGGAAAAGTAGGCTTGTCCCTTTCCTTAAATGGCAAAACAGCTGCTGTCTTCTTGAGGACTTTGTGTGGCTCTTCTTGAGTCATTTTCTTGCCTTGGTAAGAGATCTAGGACCCCCTTAACGTCCTTATTATGAGGGGTTAGGATCCACTCATTCAAAGGTAGAAACTGAATTAAATTAAGCCTAATAATGCTTCTGTTTTCAGAACAGGCCTGAAAATGCCATTGCAGGGGACTTTCTCAATTAGCATAATCACCCCTGGACTCCTTGGTAGCTTTAGAACCCTTATAGGATGAGGATTAAGCTGCATAAAATATTAGGATAGCCGCCCTAAGCATTAAGACCATTTCCTTGCTGAAATCAGAAACTAGTGCTGTTACAAATATCAGAATTTCAGCTGCATCTTCAAAAAATCATATCTCTTGTCTCAGGTTGAAACAAACTGAATGGGATGATCTAAATGAAAGCTAGGAACCTTAACTTCATCCTCCAAAAAGAATTAGACCCATTTGTGACTTAAATCTTGAGTTATAGAATTTTGAACATGATCACATCAAAACTGTTCTGCAGCAATATTCCTGTGCTGATGCAGTAACTTTGAAAATTCATTACTCTCAGTCCAGTTGGGAGAATGAAGCTCATGATAGCTTGAATGAAAGCTAAAAGAGTTAGCTTTCATCTCCAAAAAGAATCAATCAGAAATATTAAGCCAATCTTCAGATATTGATTTTTGAATGCTGACAGGTCTGGTTTTAGGACAGTGTTGCATTCATGCGTGACAGTCTTTGAGAGCTTATTGTGCAAAATATGTTTACTCTTTGTTTATGATTCCAACTCCATGTGAAAGTAGACTCTTCCAATATTTTATACATATAAAGAACTCGAATTTTAAGCAAGTAGAACTCAAGATATGAGCATTTGAATTCGGACCTGAAATGCTGAAACTGCTCATATCAGAAAACAGCATTGCATTCATTCATGCCAGTCTTTGAAGCTCGATTGTGAAAAATACGTTCATTATTTGTTGCTGATTCCAGAGCCATATGAAAGTAGACTCTTTCAAGATTTGATACATGTAAGGAACCCAAATATTAAGCAAGTAAAACTCCAGATGTGGCCATCTGAAGTCAGACCAGGAATCCTGAAATTGTTGAAGTAATACAAAAAGTCATTTTGTGCCTCTCAATGGTACTTAGTATTAGCAAATCCTTTCAACAGTTCCATGGACTACTCCTTAGGTATAAAAGTGAAAGACCCTTGCCCTTAGCTCCTGCTGCAACAATTGTGTAGTTTGACGGATCTGATTAATTTTTGTGATATGATTAATTTTGTGAGCGATAGAATTAGAGAATATATTAGGCAAAAAGGCATACTATAGAAAAATAATAATAAAAAAGAGTCCATGAATGAGTAAAGCACGTACATGAATGAACAACTACGTAAATGCATATATTGTCCATTTTATAAGTTCTTTGTACTCGTAATATATCTCCGTCGGTACTGGTATTACGAAAATATTATTTTTGCTGTTTTGGCGTATATTTCATTCTTAATTTAGGAAACAAATATTCGTAATGTTATCATACGAAGAAATATATGATACATCATTTTTTTTAAAAGAAATAATTTTATATTTTATATTTTGCATTATTCAAAGAGTATGAAAACATTGGTGTCAATGAAAGATTTATACGAAATGATTTTAATATCACTTTTATTTAATTGGTATATTAATCAAAGATTATTTTTTTCCAATTTTTATGCAGTGTTGATTGATCAAAAGGATTATAGTAAGATTGTATTGTTGATTGAGTTGAAAAAGGAACTCCTAATTCAAAGAATTTCCCTTGTTTTTTTTTTGTAATGTATATTATTGATATATATTATGCATGGGTATATTTAGATTGCATTCTATTTTGTGGTGTATCTTTTTGATTTATTTTGAGCAAATATTTTTAATGATTGAATATGTGATTGTCTATTTGAAGTTGGCTACATTGGTGTTAATGAAAGATATTTTAAGATAACATTTATTTAATTGGTATATATGTTCTTCAAATATATTTCTTCCAAGTTGAGTGCAGTGTTAGAGAATGGGTAGAGAATGATAGAGAAAGATGAGCTAGAGATTTTTATCACGTGTGTTGCACATGTTTGAGAATGGGTAGGAAATCATTAAATGTGGTGCGGACACGTGTCTAATGGTTGTTCTATTATAATTGTATAATATATATTATTGAAAGAAGTTTTTTTCGAGTGTTATAGTCCATTTTTCAGGAACTAGCTAAAATAAAATTAGTTAGTTTAATTATGATTAAGATTAAGATATAATTTAAAGATCATCCTCTTACTTATTGAGTATCACAAGGTGTTGGTGTTAATTACTGATATGTATACATGTAATTGAATGGTTCCTTTTTATTTTGAAGTGTTTGAATTATACTCCCTGTTACCCTCAACTAGTGTAACACCCGTGAAAACTTACGGGGTTGTTTAATTTAACTTTTAAACAAAGGATCAATTAAAATTTGTTAGATCATGTAATAACTTATTTACTATATATTTGTAGCTTTTAATAAATATAAATAAAGAAGTATATATATATGATTTTATATTGACAGGCTATCGCACACCTATGCAAAAATACCCTTTGGTACAACACAAGAAATGTAGTATTGCAGTAGGTCTCCTGTGAGACCGTCTCACGGTAACTTACTGTGAGACGAAATTATTTATGGTAAGGATCATACAACTCAATATCTTTTTTGATATGTCAATTATAGTAAATTGGAAAAAAAAGATTTTGTACCATCTTTATAGACATTTAAATGTCATGAATTATGTGTACTATATATGACTGATTTTGTATCATCTGAGTTCATAACGTTAATGTTATGCATTATTTATTTACCGTTGAAAGGTTATTTTGTACCATTATATT
The DNA here is from genome assembly GCA_032274805.1 of Gypsophila paniculata. Taxonomy (NCBI): domain Eukaryota; kingdom Viridiplantae; phylum Streptophyta; class Magnoliopsida; order Caryophyllales; family Caryophyllaceae; genus Gypsophila; species Gypsophila paniculata. The sequence goes on along the minus strand of JAUEKU010044483.1, from coordinate 822 downwards.
ATAGTTTTTGTATGTGTATTTTATGTACTCATTTAGTCGTTCTTCGTATGATGTTAAATATGTTATGTTAGTGGAATAGTTTTGTACCTGTGTAAGTTTGATTTTGTACTACCTAAATATACATTCCACACATTGACATATATTCTGTGTGTTAAATTTTTAAAATGCATTTTGTACCATGTAATTAGTGTTTTAATATTCATTTATGTGTCATGTGTCGTACCTTTTAAGGGGAATTTTGTACCGTATTTATAGACAATCAAATGTTACACATTACATTTTTAATTGTTCAATATGTACCACTTAATATGCATGTATTTTTTATGTGTATCGTTTGTACCACGTTACTCCTCTTTTATATGTCGTTAGGTATGTTTTGTACTACTAAACACAATAAGTATATTTTGCGCTCATTGGTGCGATAAAAATAGGGTGGAACTAGAAAATGAGATGTTTTACCATGACAAATAAAAGAAAAAAAAAGTTTCATGCAAAGAGAATATGTGGAAAATCTTATTATGAGATTACATTGCCTAAAATAGATCCGTCTCACAGTAACTTACCGTGAGACGGTCTCACACAAGCTTTTGTGTATTAAGGGGTCGAATCCACAGAGAGCTCGGTGGTTGTCAATTAGTTGTTATGGAGTGAGTTTTATCTAAAGTCAAAAATGGTTGATAATGATTGATTTTATAGGGTATAAGAAAACTATAAATAAAAACTATAAATAAAAGCAATATATAAGAAGATGTAAAAACAATAATAATAAAAGGATTGTCTAGGGAAGTCGGGTCACACATGCAAATTTATAAATGTTTCATG
>JAUEKU010044264.1:0-14041 GCA_032274805.1 Gypsophila paniculata | reverse complement strand
ATTTCAAAAAAAAAAATTATATAAGGGAGTAATTTTAGAAAAAGTGTATTTATAAGGGAGTAATTACAAATTTTCCCTTATTAGTTAGAAAGTTTGTGTGATACTCATGGTACTTCATTTTTTCAATTATTTGTTTATCTTTTTATTTTTGTGAAGACGCGTAAATGTATGATTGTCTATATAACATATAAAATTTAATCCAAGTATCATCCATGATCATTTAATCAAGATCGATCTCCTTCCGAATCATTGATCATATTGGATCAAATTGTCTAACTATACAAAGAAAACTGTCTATTTGTCCATATTTCCATGAAAGATAAACAAATGACTGAGATAAATATACTATTAAAATATGCAAACTTATAACTCATTCCTTCCCAATCATTTATTATCTATTTATTTTTTTGGTGTTTTCGTGACATAATAATTACACCATATATATTCAGAAATTTTTTTCGTAAAGGGCTCTAAAAAAGATCAATAAAAAGTGATTTGTTTTAGCTTATTTTACGCCATTAGATCCACGTCAGCAATTTTTTTTTAAAAAGGAGGACTATTTCAAGAAGCGGCTTCCGGCGAGAACTCAATGCCTTTGACTTGGTTTGAAAGAGAAAAAGAGGTAAGCCGCTAGTTCAACCGGCGACTTTACCTCCTTTTAAGATCATCGAATTCCCAAATAATACACTGACGTTCTTGAAGCCTCCCAAAATCTTCAAAGCGTCCACAACTTCCTTCACTTCCTCAACAACAACAACAACAACAACAACAACAACAACAATAATAATAATAATAGTAGTTTGAACTACAGGGCGGTGGTGGATGACGCCGTTTCGAGGCTCAAGAACGTCATCTCCCTCCTGCACGGTTATGATTAATTTCCCATACTCATCGTCTGCGTCCTTTGAATTGTCTCGAGGGATAACTCGTTGAAGCCAATATTAACTGCTGAAACAAGGATTTATTACAATAATATTAATAGTAAAAATAATATGACGACGTTGGGTGAAGAATTATTCGGGAGCGGTGACGTTGGTGGGGGAACTGCCGTTGTTGTTATCGCATACAAGTAGTACAAACTTATTCATGATCCTAAGTCTAAGCCTTGCCAGATTCCCAAAAAATACAATTTTTTCCTAAGACAACAGAAACTCATATCCTACTCACGAAGGGTAGCTCAAAATAAATAGGTTAAGGAGTCCAAACTTCTCCAAAACTAGTTACGAGTACAAACTTCTCCACAAATCACATGAAAGAAACTTATGTCTAGGAGTACAAACTTATCCTAAACAAACAAATAAACAAACAAACAAACAAACAAATGGGCCTTCCTGTTTTGCCCACAATAGTGCACAACGATTAATTTCCTCCATCGAACTTATTATTTATCCAAAATATGAGGTACAATTGATAAATATTCAATAACATAATACTAGCTCATATTAGATTTCTTATACAAGATTTAATCCATTTTAAGAGCAACCGTAATGAAATTTATAGTTCGTCATCATAAAACCAAAATAACTCTCCATATTACAAACTCAACTTATAAATTTTAGTAATAAATTAACTTCGTCATATATATAACTCATAAGCTTCGTTATATCAATAATATAGTAAGTAAAATTCACTTTCTAAGTAATTAGAACAACTAAGAAATATAAGTGTTGAAGTAGTTATATAATGACTATACATTTACGTATTAAATTTTACTCCATTTGGTTCACTCAAATGTTAACATTTTTTTTTTCACAAAAAATGAGACAGATGATTATATTGTAGTTAGGTGTAATGTAATTAAGGTGAATAGTCACCTTTGTGAATAGTAACTAAGTTAACTTATACAGGTCTAAGATAAGGTTTTTTTTATTTTTTATTTTTTTTTGATTTTTTTTTGATAATCATGTAAGCATTTTCATTCCATCATCAAAAAACTGGTTTGTCGATACAAGATAGCCCATGCTACAACTACATCCATCATCTCATTACATGCTCAAGTTACTACACTAAACCACATTGTGTAATCCAGCGCTTGCCCTGAGATGAAGAGACCATCAGCCCCTGCCCTTGCATACGACCTTTCACCATGCTCAGAATGTTGCCTGCCACAATCGAGGGCTGCATCACACTTATGTCCTGTCTACATTTGTTCCGGGTCCACCATATCATATAAATATTAGCATTGATAGCAGCTCCCACAATCTGTTTCTGCAGCAATGACCTGAAACGTTTACCCAACCACCAGCTAACAATTTCCTCAGAGGCCTGTATCTGCAATCTACCAAAAACCAACTGACACACCCTCTTGCTGAACTGACAGTGGAAATATAAATGGTCATGAGACTCCAATCCATCAGCACAGAGGAAGCAAGATGTATCATCACAGAATCCCTACTTGTTTAGCCTGTCCTTGGTTGCTAGCCTGCCCTTCACTGATAACCATGAGATGAATTTATGCTGACCTTATCCCCGCCCCTTCAAAGCCATTCATACCCAGCAGCAATAGTGTATTGACCACCAACTCTGAGCCAATCCTGACCTACATAGCCAGCCCTGAGCTCATCCCTTGTCTTACAGATCATTCTCCAAGCTCAACTCGAATTGGGGGATGGTTTATAATCCCACCAACTAATATGTTTTAAATAAGTACAATGTATCCATTTAATTCAGAGATGATCTTCCTTGCTTGTGAGCCACCATACCAATTTCCCTATTGCAGCCTTATTCATCTTCTTTGCATCTATAATTCCCAGCCCCCCATCTTAGTGTTCTTGCAAACCTTTGCCCATGCCACATTGGGAGCCTTTGAGTAATGTTCTTGGCCTTCCCACAAATAATTCCTGCAGATATCATTGATCCTCTTGATCATGTATCCTACAAACTTATTATGTATGGAAAATTTCTTATAAGCTGGTTTAAACAGCCTATAAATATGTGTGTAATATACTGAACTTATCATGTTAAAGTACTTTGCAACAGGCTAAGTGTGGTGTTGCCTAAGTTACTTTGTCCAAATCAAAGTGCTTTTGTTGGAGGAGATCAGTTTTGGAGAATTTTCTTATATGTCAGGATTTGGTGAGGTTATATCATAGGAAAAATTGCTCCCCTAGATGCTTGATAAAGATTGACCTCAGGAAGGCTTATGATTCTGTTGAATGGAGTTTTTTGGGTGAACTGCTTATCAAATTAAGGTTCCTAGCAAAGTTTGTTAATCTTATCATGGAACTCGGCTCAAAGTCTACTCTAGGTCTCAAGTAGCGGGCTCTCGCGACTTACTAGAAAATGTCCCACGACTTACTTAAGTCCAACCTTAAATTAGGCTTTCGGTCTTAAGTTTATGGTTGCGAATTGATCGACTAATTGTGCCTAACAATCAAAAGAGCAAGCCATAAAATTAAGTAATTAAACGAAAGTACAATGGTCCCAAAATTAAACAATCACTGGACTAACTCGAATTATGATCCATGAAACCCTCGTCACCTAGATGAAAAACTACTCAAACATGTTATGAAAATCTAAAACGATGCAATAATAATAATCCATGATCGAATTGCAATTATAATTATTTAAAATTAAATAATGAAATAAAACAATGATTACGGAATGGAAAAGTAAAATAACACGGAGAAAAGTAGGTGAAACCATGGTCTTCGATTAAAAGTTGCAATCTGATACAAAAATCGTTGACGGTAAAAACTGAAAGCATAAAATAATTAAAGTATACTTTTTCTAGCGTTCTAAGATAATAAAAAGAACGTGTTTGATACAATGATTAAGTTAAATATGTATGTTCTTCGAAAAATAACAAAAGAAGTATAAAAGTCGTTGAACAACGCTCGTTCAAAGTCATCGGGGTGGCTGCCCCTATCTAGACCGAGACCAAATTCTGGAAATGTTGCAAATTTTGACAAAGTATTGAAGTCTATTTTGTCCTTACTGCTTAAGACGCAAACGCATCTCGTCCCAAAAGATAGGGACAATTGCTTCTCTAGTCCTTTCACTTCGTTTTGTCCCTACAAGTTGGGACGACTCCAAAATGACTTCTTCTTGCTAGTCTTCAAGATGAGTGAGGCCTACATAGCAACGATCCAACTCTAAACATGAATAGATTCTCTCAACAATCGCCAAATCTTGCAAAACAAAACAAAAAGGCGAAGCCAAAAGACAGCGAAAGAAATTTAGGCTCAACGCTTGGAAAAGCGTACTTAATCATGAAAAACGCTAGGAGGAAGAGGGTAAAATCATATAAACATATGACACATCATCTTTTCTAAGAGATCGTCCAACATGCCCCACGGATCGAAATCTGGGAATGGGTAGTTCTTTGCCCAAAGCTTCTTTTGCATCAGCTTATCGCGCTGAAATCCATTCGTAAATTGCTCTATATTTTTTTGTTGAAAAGATATTTCAAGCAAGGTAAGCTCAGAATCAAATCTTTTATATTAAATCAAACACTTCTAAGTTTATCTTTAAATAAAATATGGCAAAGATTTTATTTTCATAAATAATGCAGAAATTATCTTTGAATAAAACCTTTCCCAAATTAGTTAAAAAAGATTAAAGTATATTTCAAATAATAAAGCTGTAAAATCGTACAATTTCCGTTATACTGAAGTTATGGTTTCAACTATAATCTCAGTTTTTTTCTGAAGCCGGCAAGTTCAAACCATAACTTCAGCTACTAAGGTTATGGTTAGGGATCATAACTTCAGTTCTGATGTTCTAATTAAGGGACTGGTTATAGCTGTATCGTTCCTACTCTTTACATGCAAATATTACAATATCTTCAAATCTTGTCCTGAAAAGCATATTCAACTCTCTGATTCTTCATTCTTGATATTTGTTTGTCAATACAAAGATATACCAATGCACTATCATGTATATCAAGCATAAGGCTTAGAAATATATGATTGACAACATCAAAACCTTAAACACTGTAGGCCAACAAGCTAAGTTTGGTGCAAAATTCTATTTTCAAGGAAATAAATTTACAAACTAGTGAACTCGGTGTCATTGTCAGTGCGCACTACTTTAACACGTTTACCAAATTGATGCTCAATCATAGCAAAATAATTCTTCAAGAGACGAGACACGTCCCTTTTAGAGTGTACCAAATAAACCCAAACGGCACGAGTGCAATCATCCGCGATGGTAAAAAAATATATGGCACCACCAAAAGAGGGGGTTTTGTAATCTCCCTAAAGGTCATAATAAACCAACTCAAAAGACTCGACAACATTATTCTCACTAAGCAAGAATTTGTCCCTTGCTTGTTTGGCTCGACATCAGATCTCACGCAATATCATTAATTCCATTACTATGAGAAAACAAACGGTAATAGATCAATTGCAATTTGAAGGGTGTCATAACCTGCAATGCCATAACTCATTTATTCTGATTCCTTTAGCATTAAAGGCGTGTGCTATGATCGAAACCACGTAGATAGTACAACCCCCCACGTTGCTCAACCACTCCAATTGGTGTCCTTGATACTAGATCTTGAATCGTACAAAATCGACAACTAAATTTTACTACTGCATTAGAGTCATGTAAGAGACAAGATACAGACAACAAATTATAATTAAAATTAAGCAAATATAACACTTCTTTTAAATGAAAAGTTTCGTCAATCCAAACATTTCCTTCTTTTGTTTCCATGATAAGCTCCCTCTTGGGAAGTCCTAAAGGACCCATGTGTATTTTCTTCACATTTTTAAGTAGAGCACTATTGCCCGTAATATGACGGGTTGCTCCGCTATTGATAATCCATGGTCATCCTTGTCAATTCGATAGGCAATAGAATTGACGGGGCATGTTGTGTCCGTACTGTCTTACTCGACTAAGCCCATAAAAAGGTCTCTCAACAACCAAGCAGAAGAACCTGTGCGGATAATGGTCACCGTAACCGTTGTCATTTACACAGTGCGGTGTCCGACACCGATAACTCACCAGGCATGACCTGGGAAAAGTTCCTTCAAGCCGAGATATCGTACGGCCCATTCCTTCATGCGGGTCAGTGTCTCTTGTCACTACAAGACAAGACTAGCAATTTATAAATAGAGAAATAACTATTCATTATGAGATAATATTTATCTCTCATAAAAACTTATCTCACTAGAATTCATCTAGAACTCTTAAGGAAATGGTTACTTAAGTGCTGGATGTGAAGAAAACAATAGTGGTGATGTATATTGAATTATTAATTACATTACAAGAGGTAGAGTATATATAGTGGATGCTAGGTGTTAGATGCTAGTGTGTACATAAAGTTGCCAAGAATACAAAAATATTTATGCCTAAAATACTAGAGAATATTTGAAGATAATTAGGGTAATTATCCTTTTGATATATTCTGGTAATTATCCTTTTTGATATATTCATGATACGCTCCCGCAAGATGGTCGATCAGAGAGTTAGACCGATCTTGGAAGTAAGAGTGGTGAAGCGGGCTTTGTGAAGTGGCTTAGTGAGCGTGTCGGCCAGCTGATCATTTCCACTGATGTGTTGTATCCGAATTGTGCTTTGTTGAACCTGTTCACGAACAAAATGGAATGGGAGGGCTAGGTATTTCATTCTTGAGTGGAATATCGGGTTGGCTGAGTAGTGAGTAGCACTGAGGTTGTCACAGTATATGACTAGTTGAGTGGAAGGGTAGATGTCGAGTTCAGATAGTAGTGCTCGAAGCCATAGAACTTTAGCCGTGTTGTCAGCAATAGCGCGGAATTCGGCTTCTGTCGAGGATCGCGATAGAGTTCGTTATTTCTTGGATGACCAGGAGATCGGGTTCTTTCCGACGTATACGATATAGCCGGTGGTGGACACATAGTCATCTTTATCACCAGCCCAATAGGTATCACAAAACGCATGAAGACGAAATGGAGATGATTTGAGCAGATGAATGTCGAGGTGGAGTGTACCGTTAAGGTAACGCATAAGTCGTTTTAGGGCTATCCAGTGATCGTTGGTGGGATGAGTGACGTATTGAGCGAGTTTGTTGACGGAAAATGCTATGTCAGGTCTGGTTAGTGATAGGTATTGTAGGCTCCCGACTATAGCACGATATTTGTGTTCATCATGAATGGGTTGATTAGTTTGGCGTGAAAGTGGCGGATGAAGGGATAGTGGCGTTGTTACAGGACGGCTAGTGTCCATATTGTATCGGGTGAGAAGGTCGAAGATATACTTGGATTGATTGAGATGCAGTCCAAGGGAGGTGGACATGACCTCAACTCCTAAGAAGTAAGAAAGAGGGCCAAGATCTTTTAGTGAGAATCGTGTGACAATAGCGTTGATGAATGTTTGGATGCCGGTTGGATCCGGTCTTATGACAATAATGTCATCAACGTATACAAGAACAAATAGGCGGATTTTATTTTTGTTAAAAATAAAAAGGGAAGAGTTAGATATGGAGTTCTGAAATCCATAGAAGAGTAGGTACTTTCAAAGATCAGTATACCAAGCACGTGGGGCTTGCTTGAGCCCATAAATTGCTTTAGTGAGTTTGCAGACGTAGGACGGGCAATCCGGGCTTGTAAAGCCGAGGGTTAAGACATGCAAACAGTGTCGGTGAGAGTGCCTTGCAAAAAGGCCTTATTGACGTCGATTTGACGAAGAGACCAGTTATACGTGACAGTGAACATAAGTAGTAATCGGACAGTTGTTGGCTTGACGACAGGGCTGAATGTTTCAGAGTAGTCGATGCCCGGTCGTTGATGGAAACCTTTAGCAACAAGACGCGCTTTATGTTGTTTAAGGATGCCATCGGGGTTGTACTTTATACGGAAAACCCATTTACATCCAATCATGTTTTGGGAGGTGTCGGGGGGAACAAGTGACCACGTATTATTTCGAACTAAGGCATCATATTCAGCGAGCATAACAGCGCGCCATAGTGGGTCGATGAAAGCTTGTTTGACAGTGCTGGGTGTCACAAATTTGGTGGGGAGTGAACTTAATTGAGCATATTTTGGATTGGGTTTGACAATGTTGTTCGAGAGTCGGGTGCCATATCGTGGAGGTAGGGGTGGGGGGTGGTGTCGTAGTGTTGGTCACAGGTAGAGAGTCAGGGGTAGCGGAGTCGGGTGGTGGTGGTGCGGTTGGGGCAGCAGGGGCAGGGGACGTAGTGGGTGTAGGGGTAGCAGCCGCGTGAAAAATAGGGAGAGAGAGTGTGCACCAGTCATCGGGTTTCATGGTTTGCGGAGCTTGAGATTGTCGGAGTATCGCGGTATATGGAAACGTGTCTTCAATAAATCAGACATGACGGGATGTGTAAATTCTGTAACTGAGAGGATCGAGGCATAGGTAAGCACTTTGGGTAAGCGAGTAACCCACGAAGACGCATTGGATGGAGCGAGGTTGAAGTTTGTGGGTCGTGTAGGGACGTAGCCAAGGAAAGTACAAGCAGCCAAAGTTGCGTAGTTTGTTATTGGGTTCCCGTTGAAATAGAGAGGAATACGGAGAGGAATTGTTTGGAGTCGGTGTGGGGAGACGATTAATGAGGTACGCTGTGGTGGAAGAGGCGTATGACCATAATGACAGAGGGAGCTTGGCGTGTGTAAGGAGTGATAGGCCGGTCTCGACGATGACGACGTTCGAAGAAACCATTGTGTTCAGGAGTATGAGGCGGGGTGGTTAGATGAGTAATTCCATGGTCAAGAAGGAAGGGTGTAAGTTTAATATACTCGCCTCCATTGTCAGAGTAAAATGCCGAATTGGTTTTTGGAAGTTGTTTTCGATAATGGCCTTGAAACGAGTAAAGGTAGTGTATGTGTCTGATTTGCGTTTGAGAGGATATAGCCAAATATAATGTGTGAAATGGTCAGCGAATATAACGTAATAATTGTATGAATCATGCGAGGGAATGGGGGCACTCCAAACATCCGAGAAAATAATATCAAGAGGGGTGCAGTCGATGTAATTGCAGAGGAATTAAAAGGTAACTTGTGACTTTTATTCAGATGACAAGAAATACATGGATCAAAATTAGAAATACGTAAAATCAAACATTGAGCTAAGTAGCCGTAGGGCTTTATTGGAAGGGTGGCCTAGACGATGATGCAAGGACGAGCCTGCGGGTGCAAGAGCGAGGTGAGGGGCTTCCTCACCAAAACCCTTGAGGGCACTGGCGGAGGGATGGGGGCTAGCGGGGACGGCCCGCCCTCGAAATTATGATAATTGTTTTTTGTAAGCATGTTAGACACTAAGTATGGCATAGTTGGTTGGAAGGTAAAGATTTAAAGTGTTTGGCAACCGAAGGTTGCAGGACCAATTTCAACTAGTAACATATGTTGTCAATTTTGTAATTTGTAAGTAATTATTACGAGTATTATTTTAAATGTCAATAGACCCCATTTTGACAATTATTTTGTTTATTTGAAACTTAAAATAGAAATGTTTTTAAAGATTATTTCCATAAGTAGATAGATTTTTGCAATATTATTCTAAACTTCGATGCAAAAATATTTCAAATAATTTATATTTCGAGCTTAAAAAACCGTTTTTATTTAAGTATATTTTAACGCTACAAATTCAAAAGCTCGATAATTACAAAGAATTTAATATGCTTAATTTTATCCTGAGATGTATTCATTCGATTATAATTTTATTAACATTATGTTTCTAAATTTAAAGGAAAGGTAAGGTTTACAAGAAGTTGAATCACTCATTTAGTTTGCATACATCATATATATGACCCTACGTCAAGTTAAAAAAATTCATTCTCGCCGCCCCCTAAGAAAAATTCATAGCTCTGTCACTGCCTACGTCAAGTTAAAAAAATTCATTCTCGCCGCCCCCTAAGAAAAATTCCTAGCTCTGTCACTGCCTGAGGCTAGGTTTGTTGTTTGTGGAGGTAACTCGACAGCCACGTCGAACCACATCAAGTCAAGGTCTTCAACCACTACTCTCAATCATTTAACACTCATTATCACATAACCTTGTGTTCAAGTGCTTAGCGTGAGTTTTTACCCGAAAGAAGACTGATTTTCAGTTTGAATAAATCTATGAAACCGCTCTCGTTGCCCCTTATTGGCTGTAAATAGTGTTGCCTTTCCAACATCTGTAAAGGATGGAACACTTGGATGTATTGATTCGGTTAGTCGTCATATCATAACCTCTATATGCAGCAACTAAGACTGAGTCAACTTGGACCGGGTCAACATGGTGATTAGAGTAGAAGAGTGTTTTGGTGAGAACCTGTAGCTCTGATGCCAAGTTAAGAAATATATAAAGAGAGGAATTGTTGTCCTGACTCCTGACTTGTACTCGCAACTTGTCTTGTTTAACTACATCTTTGTTCATCTCAAAATAGTAAACTGTAAACTATAACTACCAACTCCTAAAAATATGCAACGACATCAATTAATTACGGCATCGACATATAATTCTAATAATAATGAGAATATCAACACAATCTTCTAGTAAGTCTCGGCCTGCTTGTACTGGGATATATGATAACATCGATAAAGGTCAACAAATGAGAACTGGAGGGCAATGACGATGGTGAGTATTAAAATTGAACAACAGCATGCATAGCTGTGAAACAATGGCACCATCTGATATGGAGGCTTGTAACCTTTTTGTACATCAAAATATTCAACAGGGTTTAATGTCAAACAAATGATGTCCTACGCCTTACATTGTACTCCGCTTAAAGAATTTGTCCTGTAACTATTCACAATACTACAACAGCTATTCGGAGTAGATCGGTGGCCTTCCTAACCACTTTGCACGAAATCCAGTTCCTTGACAATCTGAGCATCGAGCCGAGCCCTGGCAGTAAGAAAACGATTATAATTTGAGCAACTTGCAAAACACATTTATACTCCCTCCATTCATCCAGATTCACCACATTTCTCAAATGAACACTATTCATCCATGGTCATAAAACTCATAAACTTTGTAATTTCTCCCAATATACAAAGACAAATATAGTCATGTGGATCTTGTTTGATTTGTATTCATAAGTACATTATTAATATCCAATTATTAGATTTTTTAATATTACGAAATTATAGATATAAACGTTTCAATATGCGTCTAGACAAGTGTGAAAAAACAAATGTGGTAAACCTAAATGAATGGAGGGAGTAATTCTTAAGTGAGCAATGTGGACATTAAATTTGTTACCTCTCCAGCACAGATGACACAAGTGGTGTTTCTAGATGGGATTTCACAAAGCATATTATCACCGATAATGAAGAAGCCTGTACCAGCACACCATTTGCATTCAACGTGCCCGTTTGAGTTGCAAGACGAGCATGATATTGGGGTAGGTTGCTGCATGCATTCAACTCAAAGATTTTAGAACAAAGGACCAACAACCCAAGTTCCAGAGAAAAAAGATGGCACAACAGGTTGTAATGTCTTAATTTTATGAGCATTGTGCAAGTTCCATATTGTCTCAATGACAGATAAAACAAACTTAGATTGAATAAATCCACACCACAGCCATGAGGGGACGGATCAAAAAAAATTTAAATTGAATAAATCCACACCACAAACGGGAGGGGATGCTATCAGATGGCATCATCACTTGCACTTCAACACACCAACAGATATGAACACAAGTTCACAACGAAGTTTCAGACACAAAATGATTTGGGTCAGCTAACTTGAATTGGCATATATATGCATCCGTCACTGTAACGAATAACGAAGGAATAGACAGACTGATCCCAAAAAAATATTACGAGCAGTTCTGAACCTATAAAGCTAGTCCGACGCTGTGTACGGGCGTCTTGATAAAGAGGAAGTTGAAATGACGATTTACCACACATAATGTGCATCTCATCATAGTCGTCAATGCTTGTTGTTTGGGAAAATGTACCGTGGTCTGTTGTCAATTATGTCATTCCTAATTGGTCGACACTAAGACTCAAATACAAATTTCGAGACAGCTAAAACATCATTCAAACCTACATACTCCCTAATTCTTTTTACCACGCTTTTTCCCAACTTAATCTATGTTCACTTAACTGCCTCTACATTTCATTCACCACTTCACCCTTAAAATAGGTCCGAAGCAAGCTTATGGAAAATCGGCTTTTTAGTGTATGTGTATGTGTAACTTCTATCGAATTGTATACGTTTCTAAGGTGACAGGCAAATCACCAAATTATAAACATAATTCGATACGAGTCCAATTTTTAGTGTAAATACCAAATGTATCTCATTCAATAATTATATGTCACAAAGTCCAAGAAAAACCAAGTATACAAAGAATTGTACAATTTGAAAGTGAAAGTCGGTCTTTCTCGAGAATAACTCATTACCTGAGAAATTAACCAAGCTTGTTCAATACGTTTGGCGAAATTAGAGGACTTATCAGGCGGAGGAGGTGGAGATGAATTATTCAGCATAGAAGCTCTAACTTTGAACCCCCTTAAAACGACGCCGTTTGGCGGTTTTCTTTCAGATGTGGTAATTGTGGAGCTCCGGTTCATGGGTCCGACCCGAATTACAGGCCTAGAGCATATACAGTTGGACATTTTTGAAGTCTTCTAAAAATTCTTGTGAAAATTGGGTCGAAATTGTTGAGGTTATAATGTTATTTTTGACTTGTGTTTTTGGGAGTTTGGTTTGGGATTGGTAAGGTCTTTCGTGCTCTTTTTGGTCAGCTTTTGTGGGACGTGGCAGCAAAGCCTTGTCCGTCACTTTGTTTTTTTATTTAACACTAATCCCATTTTTATTTAAGACGGCTAATTTGTTTAGAGAAATTCTCGTTTAAAATGAGTAAATTCATCTTAAGCTTATTACGGATCAAATTTATCCACTTAAAATTTGTAACAAAATGAACAAAAAAGATAAAATATTATAAAAGTTTGTCAACATATTTATTAACATAAAAAGCAAAAATTAATAGGTTAAAATATTTGGAGTAATATGTTTCTTAGTATCATTTTTTCAAATCCTTTTATTCTACTAAATGACACTTTTTGCTCATATTTTTTCCTGCCAAAAATCTTTGTTCATCCACTCAAAAGTGAATATTATAAAAAATGGCAATTACAAGATTTGAACCCATAATCTCTATTTTAGAAATTATTATCACTACCACTAATCTATATTTATTTTTATATTTCATTATTCAACATATAAAACTATGAGCCTACTAAATCACACTCTAAGATCTAATTGACGAATCTTTATTATAAATGTAATCTTTGACATATTAAACATTTTTTTTTAATTTATTCATAAGTCACACGAGGTAATAATTTTTTTTAAAAGATAATCAATAAATATTATAATTCTTTTTTTAAAAAAACTTATTAACTATAACCTACAATCTAAAAATCTGTTATTACTTATATAAATACTCTTAAAAAATATATATATTAATACTTCATCCCTTCAAGTCCAAACACCCCATTTACTTTATCATGTTTGCCACTAACACATATGACATCATCATTTTCTTAAAATTTGTGCATTGACATCATGCACAGAATGGAGTTGAATGGATAGAGTATTTTGTAAATAAGATACCCCCTTTCATCCATTCCAAAGGATACGTTGACCTTTTGACACTATTTGGTTTGATTTGCATACATAAATACAATAAAAATATCAGATTTTTATAACTTTTTATAATCTATAGCTAGAGATACTCCAGTTGCAAAACGTGCCTCGACAAGTGTGAAAAGTCAACTGTAACTTTTGGAATGGATGAGAGGGAGTAACATATTACACTGGAATATAAACTTAATGTTTTTTGCATTTTCATCTTCACAAAATTTAACTATAATTCAATAATAAATGTGGTAATATATATAAGAAATGTAACCATATTGCATAAATTTGTTACAACAATCAAACAAGCAATCGAAAAAAAAAAACTAGACAATCAGCTCTTTACCTAAAAAAAAACCCTCTCTCTAGCTTTTCTCTCCCAAAAAACCTCCAAAAAAAAACCCCTTCTTCCTTTGTTGGAGCTGCCGGCTGCCGCCACCCCTCCAACCACCACCCTCTCTCCCTTTCCCCACCACCTCCACCACCGACGATGTGGTCTTTTTGGGGCCCATCGTCGGTGGACCACCCA
>JAUEKU010044044.1:0-14043 GCA_032274805.1 Gypsophila paniculata | reverse complement strand
CTTTCAACAATAAAATATGCTTTAATACAAGGGGCAAATTAGACATTTTATCACTTACCTTATTTTTTGTGCTAAAATAAGTGTTAACATTTCACTGAGACGGAGGAAGTAATTAGTAAAATAAGACGATATTATACAAGAATTCGTGGCAACTCTGAAATGTGTGTAACGATGTTACGCAAGACTAATAATAAAAAGAAAAACAATCATTGATTGATTCCCTCACGTAACAAAAAAAAGGATCATTTATAAAACAAAAAAAAAGCCAGCATTCTTAAGTTGGTCAAATCTCCTCTTTTCTCCCACAACTTTCCAATTTTAAGTAATTTCATCTAATTACTTCACCATTTTTATTACCTAGTGTTAATCTTTCATTTATTTTTATTTTTGAGAAAAAGTTTCATTTTATAGTTGAAAAAAAATAATGGGAAATGAAGGAAAAAAAGGGGAAATAATAATAAAGGAAAATAAAAAGGGTGGAAAAATAGGAGAGACACAAGTGATATTAAATGTCTATGATTTAACTCCTCTTAATAATTATACTTATTGGTTTGGTTTTGGCATTTTTCATTCCGGTATCCAAGGTAATTTTTATTTTTATTTTCGTCCTCGTTTGAGCAGATGACCAATTATTTTGAACAGATCGTCAATAGTTTGGATTATTTCTATAAAATAATCCTTTACTTTTTGTCGTTTTTATTTGGTTCATGATTGTTTGGGGTTAATGGGTCATCGATGCGGATAAAGTAAAATGACTTACTAAAATAATAGTTACGGGGTTTGGGTTTTTCACTTTTTTGTGGGGTAGGAGTTATTTGGCTCAATGCGGTATTTATTTATTATGGGTCATTTGAAAATAACCTAATCTTTAAATAACTGATGTATTATGAGGTAAAACTTGAATTAACTCGATCTGAAATGACTTGAAGGCTCCCAAAATGACTCCACATGACCAGATAGACCCGAATTGTGACCTCTTGAATTGACAAAACCCAAAATATATCGTCATATCGAATTCAAATTGACTCGACCTGAAAAGCCTAGAAGTACTCTAGATAGAAATGATCTAATTTTGTATCCAAACGACCCTATCCAAACGACTTGTCTGCCAGGTTTAAATTTGACCCCGAAAGGGCGAAAGAATTCACCAAAAGATTTACCTTCCAACACAATGTACTAGTGTTGAATTGTTGATTGATGTATGGTTTTGCGTACGTCCTTGTAATGACACCGTGATGGATCGTTACGAACAGTCCATGGCATGGAGTACGGATTTGGGGCCCATGATTACCCAACTAGCGGCGTGTTTCAAGTGGAACCGAAAAGCTGTCCTTGTTTCGTATACAGAAGCTCTATCACGCTAGGTCGTACTAGTATGTCGCAGACAGAGTTTCGAACATTTATCGAGGGAGTTGCTTCTGAGTATCATGGAGACACGTATCATCTCATCTCCAAGAACTGCAACCATTTCACGGATGACGTGGCCCATAGATTAACGGGTAAAAGAATCCCTCGATGGGTTAACCGCCTTGCCAAAGCTGGTACGTTACAAACTTTCTTTATTGAACTCAAACAAAAACAAACTCGTGGGTATGCAAAACTGATCTGAAAGTCGGTTTTAGGCTCTGTATGTAGCTGTCTCCTGCCTGAAAGTCTGCAAGTAACGACTGTCGAGCAGCTCCCAGAGTTTCACGAATGCACAGGTGCGTAACTTTATTTGGTGACTGTATTGTTTTTGTACAACACTTCTTGCATATGAGCTTACGACTTGCATTTAATTTGAAGACGGAAGTGAAACATCTTCTTCAACTGGCACTGGCAGTCGTCGCGAACAAACTGAAACCGAGGATACTGATCGTGATAAGGCTCTGCTGTTATCGCCAAAGCAAGGAACAGTACCTGATGTTTCCTATATCAAGGAAATGGAGCACAAGTGAAATATAGTTAGGTTTTCGGTGCTTGTGAAGATCGACGCTTTTGATGCTGCATTTTGCATCTCAACTTGGAGTTTGTAAGCTTCTAGTACGTTTTTCAGTTTCATTGTTTATTGATTGTGCCCCCTCCTGTCATTTGCCTGTTCGAATTCATCGGGATCGCTATGTCATGACTCGACCAAAAAGAGTCATAAACCGCGCTTCCCCAATTGATCTCCTCCATTCAACTCCAACAAAATTTCTCAAACCGCAACCCGCCTTCTTGGTCCACTTAAAATTTGTACAGCAGCATATACAAATGTAGCAATTCTGGACATCGGAGGAGGCATTTTTTTTCTTTTCTTATTTTTGTATATTTCGGTCTCAACTATGTTGGTTATTAACAGCAAGTTGAAGGTGCGATGGTTGTTTCATGGTGGCTCCAACACTGTACAACAAACGCAATAATGATTGTGGAGACGGTGGCAAAGTTGTATTTGAAAGTTGTAAATGTAACCTTAAAATTACGACCATAATTTCAAAAATGATTATGAATATCGGAATATGATACAACTCTACTCCCAAAGTTTATGTTCGTAGTCTGTTTTTTCTCTCATGATTTTTCTATCGAATGCATCAGTCTTAAGCCAATGATCTTCATGTTCTCGACGTTTCAAAAAAGCCAAGAAAGTAAAAATTAAACGGACGGAAAAATCAATCTTAAGTCGAGGACCCAAGATTAAGATTTACTCATTACCGAAACACAAAGGCAGACATGTTTTGCATAGAAGAATGCCCCTGCGATTTCCCTCCGAAAACAAAATAAATCCCCAATAAGGCGGTTCACAGCATGAAAAATTTAGTTATCCAGGAACAAATAAAAAAGACTAATGACACCAATTAGTGTGAAACTAACACAGCATAAATCTCATGACCGAGTTTTCTTCTAATCCTTGTAAATGAACTTCCCCTGCTCTTTAACCGATTCTTGTCCAACTCACAAGCACAAATGTTTATTGACCATCCAGATTAAGTTTCGATTTGAGCCAAGTACAGATCTCTTGTATCTCTTCAGGGTGTGTATAATGGCCGAGCCTGCAAATTAACACCATGTTTCAGAGGAACCACTTTATGCAAAAGATCGGAAGATTCGATAAACCTAGAACCATTTGCAAAATAGCAACGGAAATACATTCATACCCATCATAGGATTTGAATGTGACATCAGCAAATCCGCTAGCAATCAACGCTTTGGAAGACTTCTCTCCAAATTTGTATTGAACAACGTCGTCAGCTGTCGGTGTTTGAACAGCTTCATGTTAGGCTTTGCTTGGATATAATTTTAGGAGAGTTCTAACCGAAAAAAATTGCCGAAAGGCTAAAGTAGAACTCTCTATAATATTGTACCTTTGCCATGACAAAGCAAAATAGGTAGAGATGTAGCACGATTAGCAGCCTCAGTAGAAGCTAACCTGTTGGTTAAGAGCCTGGAAGAAGTTCAAATGACCGTCAAACTAATTATAGGCAGAAATCATAGGAACGACTCTTATGTTTGAAAGCTGAGGATAAAGAGGCATACTTGGCACAAGGAAGCCAGCCACTCAGTCCAACAGCTGCACATATATTGGCGGGGAACAGTTCACCACTGGCATATTTCCCTGAAACATGGCATATTGCAGCATGGAGAGCAGTTGCTGCGCCCATACTGAAGCCACCGACACCAAGTTTAACTGCAATGCATGATACAGGTTTGGTTAGCCTAGTCTAAGTCGTAAAATAGTACTCCGTACGGAGTATGTTTGAAGTACAAGTCAGTTTAGAGGAATTTTTAATTTCTCGATACTAACTCCAAGCTCCTGGAAGACAGCTAATTATTTACTGTAGAAGCAATCAATAGGAATTTCTATACTATAAAGATAGCTAGATAGTTAGATTCATTATGTCCTGGAGAGAAAAACGTCAGAGAGGGAACCTACTGTCAGCGGGCTCGGTGGACAACAAGTTTACCACGTGCGCAGCAGCTGCATCCAGTCCCTCCAAATCATCTGGAGAATCCTCAGAGAGGTCTTGCACATCAAACCCTGATTTGAATACAGTTTCAACTGATAGTGTTAGCAAATGAAAACTGTGAAAGAATAGTCGAGTATGAGGCATAATTAAGTTGCAAGTTGTCATCGAAATCAATTTAAAAAGGCAGCAAAACATACATATGCTTAATATATGACATGTTGCAAATGCAAAAGTGTCGGACAACAGCTTCCATTTTAAAATCAATCGAGGTATATATCTTATTTCAACCCGCATAACAAATTATGGGAGCAAAGACAAATACGGAATACGGTCGGATACAAAATCACATGATTTGAAGAAAATATGCATAAAGTTACGACAATTATTTCAATTTAGACCTGAATCCGTAGAAAAGCAAGGATGATCGAACTTACAAGCAGTAGATGGAAAGCCACCAAACAAACTAATGGGACGTGAAGGGGCAGTCGGGCAAATCCATTTTATCTGCATTACAGAGATTAACCAGAGATATCAACAAAGATGCTAACCATACACTCATACTCTAAAAACATGCATCATAAAAGAACCCAGCGGTATTTGTTAAGGTTCTCACATTAGGCAACGGAAGGGTCTCCAAAATCTGTGACCAGCTGCCATCAAAAATAAATCGTTGAGTTAGACACACCACCAATATCACAAAACGATATTACAAGCAAATGTTATCATGAGAAATAAGATTAATATTAACACGAAAATAACTAGACATAGCACATAAGAAAGCTAGTCAGCTAGCAAAAGTATACCTGCCACCATTATCTCCGAGGCCATGCAGCCACACCATAGTTGCCAGATGCTTGCCTTTAGGTCTGACCACATAAGTACGTCCAAAGTCATAAGCCTTCTGCGCAGCTTTCCCGCCTGAAGATTAGAAACTTATTAGATGACTACATAGCTAACAGATACACAATCATGAGTTGTCTTATATGGCTTAATGATTCATTCATTCGGTAAATCTATCACAACAAACAAACATACATAAACACAACAATCCAAAAAATAATAGCGTATAGCACTATTGACACTTCTATAGGAAGAAAAACACCATGATCACCCTGCGGCATCCCATCACAACTCAGAATGTGCATCATTAATTGAACATAACATCTCAACTTATAAGTTTACGACATTAGGCTACTTTTAAGTATAGACACACAAACACCACAATGTCACACATATACAACTCTAGGACATGATTAGATTAAAAAATAAATGAGTAGCTTGATGAGTTTTGACACAAATTATCCAATAAGACCGGTCATATAATGCCTGTACACCTCCTTTATTACGAGTTTACGACTAACAAACAAGGTTGAGAAGGTGTTGTAAGGTCGCTGTATAACATACAACGGTCTTCCATGGTAACTACCCGAGTTTTGAAAATCCTTGAGTAGTTACTCACTTACACCAACACTCTTGATGGGGCTTTGACACAAATTCTCCAATGAGATCGTTGTCTTATAATGCTTGTACACCTCACTCTAGCTACTATTAAATGAGGTACAAAGGTATTGTAAGGTCGTTGTACATCATAAAACGGTCTCCCATGATAATTACTCGGATTTCGAAAATCCTTAAGGACCTACATATATGATCCCCCAAAATCCTAACATAAAAATTATCCAAACATACATTTTACCTATTTCTTCCAAATTTCAACAAAAATATCATTTTTAACCCAAAAATGAGCCATAAATCAAGAACAAAAGGCACAGCATTGCACAACATCAATCAAAACAACAAAAAATTGAAACTTTATAATAAAATTAGGGTTTAATAATTTAATCAATTATTAAATTGTACCTGAAGTGCCACCAAAACTCATACTTGTAATTTGGGGATGAATTAAAACCACAAAAATCTGAAAATCAAACAACAAAAACAATAACAAATTAAATAAAATTATTCAAAAACGTTACAAATTACAAAAAATCAAATAAAACATGAAAAAATTAATTCACAATTCATGAATCAATAAAATTGAAATTGGGTTGATACCCAGTATTTAATCAGCTAAAAGATTAAGATCGGAATTCATGGGTACTTTTGAAACTGATTAAATCATGAATTTCAACAGACTAATAATAAAAATATATAAATAAAAATAAAAGAATAAATAAATAAATAAAATTCAAAGCAGAATTAAATGAGGAAATTAGAAAAGTACTTAGGAAAATAAATGAAGAGTAAAATTGGTGAAAAAATTTGTAGAAAGAATGTCTAATTTTGGTGAATGTTTGATAGTTGATGCTCAAAGTTTCTAGTGGTTGATGTTCTTGTGTGCTCCTCTTTCAACGTTCATTCCTTTATTAAATCAAATCTAATTATGATCGGAGCGGTCCTAGCTTAATGATTTTTTACTTTTGATTAAATTGCGTAAATGGATCTTTTAAGTCGGATATCGAAATGGGTTGGGTTGGAATGTTGGATTGAGATGAGATGTAGACGGGCCATGTTAGGTTAGGTGAGGTTTGTTGTGTTTCTCGTTCGTTCAGCTTAGGTCGAGTCTTGTCGGAATTTTATGTTCAAATACACATATTTAGGGTAAGTCACGTTAGGTTGTTTGGATCTAGATCAACTGTTAAATTACGACAGAGCTTTTAAGGACGATTAGATTGGCCTGTATTATATTTCAAAAGATGATTTACCGCGGGCATTAAAAAAATTTGTCTAAGAAAATTACATATCAGATTGCGCTAAAAATTACATGTCAGAGGCACTAAGCGCAAGTGCGCAACTAAATTGACTTGAATAAATTCATTTACGATCTTAGATAAATTACTCATAGTATATCTTCTTTCGTCCACTTTTTAACTTCGTACCTTTCTTTATGTGCTACATGTACCACTTTTAAATTACTTACTATATTAATTATTTTCTCTGTTGTCTAATTTGTGTTACTTCACGTCACTATAATTTATGGCCCTCATCTATTCTCAAATTTTATTTTCGGGCACATATAATTAACCTTCTTGATATTTGCGTTCAATGCAAATGTAGAATAAAAACAACAAACAATATAATCTATTCAATAATTTCTTATAGTATATAAATATTTAACCGCACAATGAAACCGTCTCACACGTGACTATCTTTTCAAATGGCAAAGAAATGCTGGTTTGTTGCAAGCAAGTGCAGCAACAAAGAAGTCAACAACTCTTGAAGTGAAATCAACCTTTGACTTTTACTCCGTATATGGCAAATTGGCAACAACCAAATATAAAATATCAAACTACAAATAAAACGAGAACAATGAAATAAATCTAATAAAATAAGGAAAATCCATTTTTTAATTAATCAGTTGATATGCCAAAAGATTCGTCTATGAATATTAAAATGTTTGAATGTATTCATTTCTTATTTAAAGTCTTTAAAAAACATTCATTTTATAACTTTCATCACGTGAAACACATTAAAAATATACCATTTGTAAATTGAAATTATTGTAAATATGTAAAACAAAAATACCTTTCAATTCATAAAAAGCCTATTCTTTATTGATCAATGAATTACGTAAAAAGAAATAAATATAAAGATATGTCGTTTGTCAATATTTGTAATAAAATATATTAATTTTAAATAGATAGTTGATTTGTATACGGTATCGTAACTAATCTAAATATGATTCATAGGCGATACACGGAGTATCAAAATAGTTAATCTGTACCATCAAAATTATAACTTACATTAATATCAGAGTTAAGCTGTATTTTCCAATTAATTACTGTAATAAACTTGTTCATACTCCATGTTTTTTAATTTTAATTCAAAGTCAAAACCTACAAATTTGGCCCTTCACCATGATCATTGGAAGCAAAGGTGTTCATTCCTTGTACTTGTCTTCAAACAATGTACTTCTATTCCCCTATAAAAATTAAGTTCAACATCACATTATTTCATCACACTTATTCTTTTCCTTCAAAAATATCAAAAATATTTAACATATTTATATACCTTGAGTTTTAAACTCGTCAGCATCAATACTATTTTTTGTTACTCCCTTTATACCAAAGAACGCTATATTAAGATTGACTTGGAGTCAATCTTAAGTATACAATGTATAGATCAACTAGCGTGACACGATTTTCAGATGAGTTCTCAGTGTTCATGATACCGGCGGCTAAGATTTTGCCGGGGCTAAGGGGCACAAAAGATGAAGAATTGCCAATTTATGGTGTCAACAAGAAACAAAATGGTGTGGCTAAAAGATTGAATGCCAATAGTGTTATTCATATTATTCCAATTATTTTATTTTTATGTGGTTTTATTCTTTGGCTTAATTCTCACCCTATTGATAAAGTGTGAATTCCTAGTAAAACTTTCTTAGGAGGGAAAATCACATATAATTATGTAGGATTATATATTAATTTATTTTCGAGTTATTAATGATAAGTAATTTTGTTTTATCATCATAAATTGTAATATTAAATTTTCTCCCTACAAGTCGATATTTAGCCTTCTATCAAACACTAAATATTGGTTTGAGAATAATTTGGTATAATTTTAATATATTTGATCGAAATTGTCTACTCCGTGGGTACTTGTACTATCTAAAGACTACTCATATTATTCCAAATTATTTTCTCCCTACGAGAAACTAATCATTACAAAAAGCATTATACTAAAGATGCAAATTTAGAATTCAAAAAATGTAAGTTACGCATATAAAGTATTTTCTTACTTAAATAAGTAACCGGAAGTTTGATATTTGAATCCTACATAATAAAAAAATATAGATTTACTCATTATCTAATTGTCCAATTGTGGCAGATGGACATCAACGCCAAATCATTTTTTTTTTAACATACATATGTTTCTTTTTAAACATAAAATGATGACATTTCTCAAATTTTACTTTGTATTATTAGTTGATGAACTTTTTCATCGTAAGATAATGCTACAAAAAATTTATACGGAGTACAACAAAATAATACAAAACGAAAAAAATATTCAATTCAATTTATTTTATTTTAAATTTAATTTAGAAACAAATTTAAATATTTTACAAGTAGAAGCAGACGAGAGTATACACCAAGAACAAAATATCACCATTTAATTACACTTCAACAAACTATTCTTAGGTAATTTGACAACTTTAATTTACATGGAAAACAATTTATTATTTCCTCCAAAAATAATATGTAATAATAATAATAATTTCTATATTAATTCAAAAGTAACTACTAGAGTAACACAATTTCATTTTTATTTATTCATTTATTTCAATTAACACCCAATTAAAGCACAAAATCCTCTAATTAACAAACAATTAAACAAACATAAACACAATTAATTAACACAAGAATATAATTACAAGCAAATAAATAAATAAATAAACTCTCATATATATTAATTTTCACAAGCAAAAAAAAAAGTTTTAATCTTTGGTGTGTAGAAAGATCAGGTAATTCTTTCTCTTGAATGGGTTTTCTTTTGTATTTAAATTTAAGCAATAAATAACTTCATCCGTTCCATTGAATTGTATACGATATTATTCTAGGAATATTTTAATTAAACGTCTACAATTGGATGGAAGAAAGGGAGGAAGTGTATATATTTTTTAATTGTTTTTTTATTAATTGCATTGTTTGTAATTTTATTTTATGCTAGTTGATCATGTAGAAAATTGAGGATCATCAGTAGTTTCTCTTTAATTAAGTTTGCTGTTTTGATGAATTTTTATTTATTTTGTTACTTTATGTTGTAGTTTGAAAATAATTGTTGTGTGCTTTAGTACTAAATTCATTTTTTATTTGATTTTTATATTGAAAGATATTTTTTTTTTCCAAAAAAAGTTGGATTTTTGATTGATCATTATTAGTTAACCTGCATCATCAACCAATTTAGTTTCAATTTGATGTATGTGAGTTACTTTTTTCTAGTATATATCAATTATTATTATATATATGGACGGTTTCAGATGATGATTCATGTTAGCCGACTCTAAATAATTTTGGGACTAAGGTTTTTGTGTTGTGATTGTTGTTGTATTTTTGGGATTTGTGCAAATGTCTTTTTAACTCTCTGTCTTGGTAAATTATTATCTGTATTTGAAATTTCATTCAGAAAAAGTATACGTTAACAGATAACAATTGATTGTGACAGAAGGGGTATTTTTTAATTTTAGCCTATCTTAGTCCTAGATCTTGATTTTTATTTTTTGCTCAATGATCATCCTCATAGGTTATGTTCTTTGTGAAACAGGTATTTTAATTGATTGTTTTGTGAGGGAAGATTGAAATAATGAGATTTAAAAAGGGTACTAAAGTGGAGGTATTGACCCTAAATGAGGGACCATCGAATTCGTGGCGTTTGGCTGAGGTAATAGGTAATGAGAATCGCCATTATACGGTTAGATATGAAGGATGTATCGAGGGATTTGGGGAAGCTCCGGTCGAGAGGGTGTCCCGAAAGATGGTTAGACCGTGCCCTCCTCCAGTGGATTTGTTGCAGGATTGGGTACTTGGGGACGTTGTTGAGGTGTTGCATAACTTTGCTCGGAAGATGGCCATCATTTTGAAGGTGTTTGGACATAATCACATCTTGGTTAGTTTGTTTGGATCGGGTGTTGATGTTGAAGCCAGTAAGTTTGATGTACGGGCAAGACTTTGCTGGCAGGACGGAGAGTGGATTGTGATTGGAAAGGTATGAAACTTTTGTTTTTCATTAGCTTAGTTGCTATTTTCTCTTCTTACTCTTCGATGCATGTGACGTCTCTATTTGCTTTGCATCATGTAATATACAACACAAAATTGCCCTATGCTACCACCAATGGCGATGCTGGGGTTCAGGTGTACACAGACTTCCAGTAACAATGTATATTAGAGGCTTTTTTTGGATGATTCATGCTCGAAATTGTGTTGAGAATTGCACCTATCAGTTACTATAGTCGGTGATTTTTCTTCATTCTATCATAAATGAATACCGAAAAATAGTGAGTTTTCGGCTCCTCTAGGAATGGAAACAACATAATGCTGTTTAAATTTATATTTGTTTTGTTGCTCTATGTAGGATTCCAGTGCATGTGAAGATATGAGATTCAGGATACCATCATCTCGAAATGATAACCATCAGGAACGGAAACTGATAACTTTTGTGAGTGGACATACTAAGTGTGGTAAAGAATTTGGTAGGAACACCAAAGTTGTTTTGGAACCTCATTTCATGCCTTCGAGAACGGTTAAACGAAAGCTATCTTTTGTCCACTCCCAGGCTGAATCATATGCAAGGCCCACCCAGAAGAAGATTAGATTGGGGGACAAAGATGGTTTGTGCAATCAGTTCAATGCTACGCAGCGATCTCACTTACACGCAAAAGTAGGAAAACGCGACGATCCTTCTTTACTCAACAATATAAATGGATTTTCCAAAATGATTCTGAGGAAGGAGAAAACAAGCGGTGCTATAAACTTAGTGTCCACTGATGATGTTAGTGTCTCATCATCTGTTGGTAGCTGTAGTGTCTTTAGCAACTCGACTGATAAATTGCAAGGTATTTTTGGTGGAGTTCAGTATGAAGATAATGACACTCAGTCCAGTGACGCTGAATCTTCTTGCCAATTGAGAACCGGGGACAGAAAGTTTGTCCTTCCCGCAAAGGAGTCAGTGACAGACGAAATACATAGGTTAGAGTTGCATGCCTATCGTTGTACAATAGGGGCATTGTATGAATCAGGTCCTTTAAGTTGGGAACAAGAGCTGTTACTGACAAACCTTCGAGAATCTCTGCATATATCAAATGATGAGCATCTGGCGGAGGTGAGGAACTTAGTTTCTTCAAGTAGTTGCATCCCAACTAGTTGAGACGACTTCCTAAGTTCTAACCCCCCTGGCCCCCTCGAAATCTCTATAATATTTTGCAAATACAAGGTTCTCGTTCTCCTGGAGGTCTTTGCAACCGTAAGAAGTAAAGACATTGTGTCTTCTGTTGCCTGTGTAATATTTCGCATGATTTTATATTGGTTTTCCCCATTGTATTTGACACCACAATCATAGAGTAAAATTTTTTCCGAATGTCAAGTTCATTCTTATCCATTGTTGTTTCTCTATCTGCCGTTTGCCTTCTACTCTGTCGCTCTCCGTTTCCTGTTATCAATATTTGCAGCCTGAATCGAGATTTTGTTTCTTCTATCAAGTTCACCGTACATTGTTACTGAAGGCGGTGATAGTTTATTCATTAGTGCAACGAGCATATATTTTTGGATCTTAATCTATTAGTCGCATCTTCTATAAGCATGTTGTTGCTCATCATTAAGATTTGGATCTAAGATCCGTGTTTACAATTCATTCTTTCCAACTTTTGTTGATGTAATTGGTTAGCTTGGTGGCAAGTATATTTTGTTCTTTATGATTGTCCATGTCGAGTGCATTTTGTAGGAGTATAACCCTCCATATGCATTCTCTACTTAACTCAGTTAGCCACATATGACTTTTTCTATCCTCACTGATGCATCAAAAGTGAAGTTAATTGTTTGAAATAAAGTACTTATCGATACTTTCCCTGCATTTCCACGGTTACTGTAGGCCTTGATGCCAAAAGACGATACTGGAATCTGCCACCATTATATCGGTGACTGCCCGTGTCTGCATCAAAGTCACTGTATAAGAGGCTTACTGAGCTACTGATTTATCAATTACTCATCGCTGGCTCGCCTGGCTGCTGCATTCTCCGATTTGGGGTCTTCTCAGACTTGGAACCTTGAATGTGTCTTTGTGGAAGGATGTCATGCCTGAATCTTGTGTCTTTCCACAAGGTACTGTGATTATATGAATTCTTACAATGTTCGTTTCCAAATGTTATTTTGTATGAGAGTTTCAAATCCTTTTGAGCTTTCGGGTTAAATTGCCAAGAGATTAATCGTCTGGGTTGTGTTTTTATGGCAATATTGTTGGATCCATATCTGTCAGTCTGAATTGTGTTGTTTCATACAACAGTACATGCTATAGAATCAATGAGTGAAATCGATTTCTTATAAACTGTTACTCCGTATTAATTTGGAACTTAAGTAATTGGTTCAGTTCCACTCTCTTTGGACTAGTTTATGTCGAAGCAGCTTCGTATTAGCGTCGTAATTGAGGATCCTACTCCTACACACTGGTTAATCGATTTCATTGCACTGCTTCTTCGTACCATCCATCTCTTCACATTTTCTTTTTCCATTGTAGTGCTTGGATAATGGATACCGTCATTCCGTTGCCTCATACTACACTGCTGCCATGAGTTGTAGCGATCGACGCGTTGCTAATAGCCAGAACTGCAGTTATGGATGGGGGCATCACAGACTGTTTTCCCGCATCCATGGAAGCATGCTTTGGGCTTGTCATCATTTCTGCAGTAATCTTTTCGATCCTTGGGATTGGCTATGGTTGCCTTGCCGCGAAAATGGATGTCCCGAGAGTTTAGTAGGATTATGACCTTACGCCTTAGGATCAGGAGCATGAAGACTCGGAATCCTCAAGTTATATGCACGAAGAAAAAGATGATGGCGATTTCTACGTGAAGAGTGCGATTGAACAAAATAGTGCATGCAGCGCCGGTTCTTGTAGATTTGTGCTGTCACTACCCATGACTGTTTGATCAATTGATAGTAAGCTGATAGGTTTCCCATCCTTTTTGTTCAAGCGAAATCGATTTGAAATGGATAGTCATGATTCTTGACCGTTAAGACCGAGGAAGAATCGATGTTGCCTTGGCTTAAGAAGATCCCGGGACCAAATAATTATTTAGAGACATCTAGTGTTACTATCTAAGCTAAGTTTAAGGGGGGAGCTTGGGTCGTGAGCTGACGAGCTGGCACGACCCATATATGATAATTCAACGGACTAAATTTGGATCAAGATTATAATACGACCCAATGGCCCAGTTAGATAACTCACCAGCAATACATAATTGGAGTATAATAAAACCTTCAAAATTGGGACAAGATCGAAACACGACATATTATGAGTTATGACAAAGACTTAGAGCCGTGGTGCAAAAAAAATATTCTCTCCATTCAACTCCAACTTGTGCATGACATCATGGCACACATGCCAATGCGAGTTTTGCAACGTTAATATCTTT
>JAUEKU010044043.1:0-33209 GCA_032274805.1 Gypsophila paniculata | reverse complement strand
TACTTTTAATTCGCTTCCGCTTTATTGTCGTTATTATTACTATTGGTTTTGTAAGACAATGTTATTTGAATAATGTATCCATGATACAATGATCCGATGTTTATGTTATTCATAATGTGATATCCCGAGTTGGGTAATTCGGGGCGTTACAATTATGATATCGAGTAGGATAGTGCACGAGAACGAGTAGGCTTGAGAATATTGTGGATATGAAGGTTGTAATTGGAGATGCAATGACTACGAGAGCTAGTTGAGTGAGATGAGGTAGTAAGTTTATGAGTGTGTTTCCCGTAACTACATGTGCAATGTATTAGTGTTGTTATTAGGGTATGTGTTGAGCTGTGTGTGAGAATGAAGAGTATTGTAGATGATTTTGGTAAGGTTTTCACTATTATAAGTATGATGGTTGTGAGGTGAGTTGTCATATAAATGTTGGGTGTGGATGAGAGAGTTGCTTGTGAGATGAGCGTTTCTTGTGGTTATATATATTGTGAGTATTTGTGACGAAGGATGAAGTTAGGATCCTTGGCAATTAAGCATAAGTTTTGTGCATTTGAGGATTTGTGAGTATTGGTGCTAATAAACGTTGTAAGGAAACCGTATGCGTCAAGAGTTGATTAGTGAATATTGATAAGTGAGTTTATACTTGTGAGAATCTTAGTTATGGTTACTAGGTATAATATTTAGCACAAATAGAGGGTGAAATATTGGTTTAAATGTTGTGGAATGATAGCATGATAAGCACGGGTAATGCGGGTTATGAAGAAAGCGTTGTTTGAAGGAATGCAATGAGGTGTAAGTTTACTATATGAATTGTGTATAATGTTTTTAGGTCAGACTTAAGGTATGCGTGTGGGTTCTATTTGGAGTATATGCTTGAGGTGCGGACGATGAGGTAAACATTTGGAGTATCTAGTATATTATGCTATGATTATAGTCATGCGATTATGCGATGCTAAGGGTGCACGATGATAGAAAAGGATAGATAGTATGGCTATAGAAGAGTTATGAGAATATATGGATAAAAATCTTATGACTGTGAGGACCATTGGGTTGTGTGAGTTATGCCCTGATTATATTGTATATAACTATTGCAAATGTGTTGATTTATAACAATTGAGTGTATGCATTAGAGTGTAGGGCGTGATTGATAATGTTGTTATACATTGTTGAGCTACTATTTGTATGGTGTATGAAGGTGTGGAACGTTGAGGTACTTGGGAAGTGAAATGTTAAGGAGGATGTTGTAGGGTGATGACTATATTGGGAGATTCTAAATAAGTCGTGTGTTTGAGAGGTTTTGGTGCCGAGTATTGGTATTCATTGAGCGTGACGTAAGATATAAAAGTTGGTTGAACCATTTGTGCTACGCGTGTAAGACATGTTAGAGCACGACAAATTGAGTTAGGAGGTGTTGCGACGAGTATTATTGTTAGAATTAGATTGTATGTGGATATAATCCGGATATGTAGTAAGAATATGATCTAGGATAGGGAATATATATTGTATGTGGACTATCGTGGATTAGTGTTGATATATGCATAATATGGTTGAGGAGGTGAGCGTATTGTTGTTAATGGCTAGAAAACTTGTTGGTTGTATAATGCATGTAAGTTATGATGATATTACCTAGGTATTAATGTCGTTTGGAGTTTGGTTTGTGGGATTTGGGAGAGTTCGCTGCTTTAAAGGATTGAATGCATTGATATATGGGAGTTGATCGAGCTTAGGTAAAGGAGATTGGTGATTGTGTCCTAGTATGATTGTAACTAGTAAATGGTTCTAGAGTTACTGTTGGGCGTTGAAGGGTACTTTGGGACTTGCAAGGTTTATGATAGGATCAATGTTCTCTTTTATTGCTTGAGATATGTGTTGTAGTTACGAAGGCGTAACTTTTATTTTTAGGAGAGTAGAATGTTCGCGCGCTGGTTTTGGATGTCATGGTGGTTGTAATTTGTTGTGGTCGTTGTGTTGTGTTTGTTGTTTAGTTGTTCTGCTTGTTCTGTTGTTTAGTTGCTTTAGTGTTGGAAATTTGAGGCAAAATTCTTTTAAGGCGGGAAGGTTGTAATACCCCGCATTTTATGAATTGAGGTTGGTGGTTTGGTTAGGTTTAGATGTTGGAATTTTGGGACGAAATTTTTTTAAGGGGAAAAGACTATAATACCCCGTATTTTTGAGAGTCGGTTTTATTATGGTTAATGGTGATTGATTATGATTTATAATGAATTATAATGATTTATAGTGATTTATTTGTAATTAGCGGCTAAGGGAATTTTTGGGATTTTTGGTATTCGGTATCGTATGAGGGCGTATGAGGGCTCGTAAAAAGATAAGGAATTCATTGGTGAAGTCGTATTTGGGTTATTCGATGTTTAACTCGTGATTAGTGGCCTTAGAATGCGTAATTGACTTAGTTTGACCATCAAACATCCCTCCCATTTCATTGACTTTGGTCTATTGATTAAACTAAGCACCACAAACATCAGACAAGATTTATTTCACTCTTTCTCTCTCTAAAAATCAGTTCACAAATTTCTCCCACTTTCTCTCTCTATGCCGTGTTGATCCCTCCTTCCTCTCTCTCGGTTTTTCGTCGATTTCTCCCTCGCTTATCATCGGGTCGCTTCCATTGTTTTTGATTTGGCTTCCTCTCATCTTCATCTACGTTCTCATACCTTTTAATCTCGAAGGTGAGCCTCAAGTTATCCGCAATTTCCGTCTTAAGTTTCTTGAAACCCTAGTTTATCGTAAGATGACGTTTTAGTTGATTCGTTTGGGATAAATGACTTGTTTAGAAGTGAGTGAGTATAATTATTAATGTTAGAATCTTTATTTGTAGAGTGTGAGTTCGTTGAAGAAGTTTGGTGACGGTTTGACCTTCTTTGACCGAGCTACACTTGAGGTAAGGGCTTCTCCATTACTTAGCTTTGTATGTGCTAGGTTTATGTCGTTTGTAAGTGACTGTGTGATGCTATGGACATGTTATGCGTGCGTGTGTGAGCTATTCGAGTAGGTGCTCAATTGAGCTTGTGTTTGATCGATCGAACGCATGTACGTTAGGTTGTTGTAACGTAGTGAGCGTGTATGTTGTTGAAATATGTTGGCTCATGGAAGGTGTTTGTATAATTGTTTGTGTTGTGATGTTGTGAGAACTCGTTGGTTTTCAATGTGTGTGAGTTAGGAATGAGTGAGAGGGTGGGTGCTCGTGGTGTGTGTGTGTGTGTGTGTGTGTGTGTGTGTGTGTGTGTGTGTGTGTGTGTTGTGTGTGTGTGTGCGCGCGCGCGTCCGGTTAGTTGTGTAAGAGTGTTCGTTTGGTGAGTGACGTGAGTGAGTGCGTATGTTCGATAGATTGTAACGTAGGTGTTGTTTTAGTGTAATGTGTGTGTATTGGCAAGGAGAACCGGTATGTGAGAGGGTCATGAAGTGTGTGAGTGGTTCGGTGGTACCGGTTCGTATGTGAGTGATGAGGAGGTTAAAGTGAGTTGGCTAAATTGGGTGAGCGGCTTGAGTGCTTAGGTTAAATGCGAGATATGAGATGATGAGATGAGATAAAGATCTTGAGATGTTGAGATTGAGTTATGAGTTGTCGTGATGAGACTGTGATACGTAGACGTTGTCGAGATAGTCGTGAGAGGTAAGGTGGGCCAGAGTAGGCGCCACTTGGGGTTTCTATCTCCTTCTTATTGTTGTTCACTTATGCTCCTAGAATAACGCTAGTCTCATATTCATTTGTAGTTAAATATTTGTTTAGCACTTTTAATTATTTTATGTGTAAGCTAATTAGGTTTGTTGTTTATGTTTCTTTGTTATTTGCTTCCCCGCCCCGTAGGTCTTGGAGCATGAGTGGCTTAGATGCGTGCCGTTGGATGCTTGCATTGGGCTTGGAACGCTCGAGTTTATTTTCTGGTCTAATTGACGCTCACGAATTTGAGTAGATTTGTTTTATTATCAGTTTTGTAGATCGCATTGGGAATTCCATATTATACAGTTCTATTTACTTTCCCAAGTTCTATTTTCAGCGTTGTTCAGTTTGATTTCAGGAAGGTTGCATACAGGTTGAGGTGGCCAACTCAACGGGTCGGCCCGGCCCGCCACGACCCGTAACCGGACCGTCCAATGGAAGGGCTGGTTCCGGGCCGCGATTTAGCCGACCCAGCCCGGCCCGGCCCGCCGGGTCCATTGATTTTGACTATTTTACAACCACGGGCCACGAACAAGCCGAGATTTGGCCTGGCCCGGCCCGCCACGGGCCGTCACCCCCAACGGGCCATTTCCGGATCGAGCAAAACAAGCCCGGCCCATGGCCACCTCTACTTACTAGTACTTGTCGGGTTTTACTCTGACACTGTGACGCCTTTATTTAAGGGTGGTTCGCCCTTCTTAAATGGGGGTGTTCCATGAATGTCCTTTGAAAAGTACTCTCACCTCGAATCCGTCTTTGGCTTCATAGTCTTAGAATGAGGGGTGTTAACGTGCCCTAAGTTCTAAGATTCGTGTCTTAGGCCTTAAGACACGACGATAGGTACCAAATTCCTTTTAATTTGGTGGCGACTCGGAACGCAATACAATCGCACGAATTTTTAGGTTTTTGTACTTTTTAAATCTTTTAAAATCGTCTATTTCAAAAGCCGTTAAAAAAAATCATTTGAAATAAAGCAAGCACATATCTCTTAACAAATGCAGCGTTTTCGAACTTACACCCGATGCACGGAACGAAGTTAATTTTACAAAACGTCGAGTGGATTTTTCCCGGTATCCACATTTGGCGACTCCGCTGAGAGATTTAGTTTTTTTTTAATAAAAAAAACTTCATATTTTGAAAAACTAAGAGATGAAACTCGAAAACCTAAAAACGGTTCAAAATCGATGTTCGAATTGACTAGTACAAGTCGATAGTGTTGGTTTGCCTGTTCAGGGTGGTCGACGGATTCAAAACAACCTATACAACCAAGAGGAACGGTCCCGAATAACGATGGCTTCCTAAGCCATCCTATTCTGGATAGCCGAGTCCTCACCCCTTCACGGTTCGCCGTAAAAAGCCCAACCGAACACCATAGGACCCGTAATGGAGCCACACTAATAATGTGGGACTTACGGACAACCCAACTCAAGCGTTCGGGGAAAGCCCGAAGTTACCTTTGACTACCCCTTGAACTACCCCGTGTCTACATACGTACAAGCGCGAAACTCTGGTCGTTTGAAAAATGGTCCTTTTTCAAAACTCGTCATGTCAAAATTTTCATAAATATTATACTTTATCTTTCATTTTCAAAACTCTTATCTAAAGTTCCAACACTTTCTCAAAACGAGTTTCCAAATTACTTTGTCGGACTAATGGCCCTTAGTCATTTTTTGCCCGATTTTAAAGCAATAAGTCTTTACAAATATTCGGGAATAATCACTACACTCCCGCGGCATTTCAAAAGCATGACTGGACAACGTGATCCACGGTCACTGTGTCCCATTTATCCAAATCATTTTGCAAAAAGCAAAACCCGAGAACAACAATCCATTCTCGTGGGCATTTCAAATGGATCGAATGGCCCACTAGAGATCTTGATCCAACACAACAAAACATTTCATACCAGCCCGGGAATAAACATTACATTCTGTGCTACTTTTCATCTTCGGACCAATTGACCCATAGTCATTTCGGCCCGAACGAGCAATCAATCATTGGAAAATCAAAACCCGGTAATGGTCAAGCCCATTGCCCGTCGGCTTTTTTTTCGGACCGAGTGGCCTATAGCCATCTCGGCCCGATTCCTTTCAAACAACGCTCTTAAATAAGCAAGACATTTTCGATGCATTTCAAACATCATCGGACCGAGTGATCCATAATCATTTCGGCCCGATTTCAAAAATTTTATAGCAGTCTAACAATTTTGCCGAAAACGACATACCATCAAATTAGGGCACTCTAATTTGATTTCACTACTTTTTTTCTCTCGGGTCAAACGTGTCAACACATTTTGGCTCAAAGTCTTTCCAATTTTGTCAAACATAAACTGTTTTCAGAGTCTAGGTCGAGTAAAAATTTGCGTGAGTCGAGTCATGATTTTGGTACTAAAACTAATGATCTGTTGCAGGTACCGACCATAACTGAGACCCGCATCGCCAACTAAGCATCCTGCCTCAACACCAGCAACAAGTCCAAGAGCTCCAAGCAAATATCAACGCTCTCACTTCGGTCGTTAAACAATTGGCCGCCCTTCAAAAGGCGACGACCGCTAGCACTAAACAACGCCTTAAGGACGAGGCTGACCACAACGCAATGAAATTCCAGACAATGGAGGAACGCCTTATTGCTGCACAGGGCTCCTCCATACGCACGGAGAACGAGATCGTCCCCAAAAGCATCCGAGATGAACTCCCTAACAAACTGGCTTTTACAGACTTGGCCATATTGAAAGGCACTGAAAATTCACTGGTCCACATCCGGGCTTTCAAAAGTCAAATGGTCATCAAGGGTGTCAAGCCCGAGCATTGGCCAACGTTGTTTCCACACTCCTTGGACTCCGTGCCGAAGAGCTGGTTTGACTCTCTTAACCCACACAAGGTCAAGACCTTTGCAGACATTGCCTTTGAGTTCGACAGGCAGTATCGTGACAACGAAGATACTTAAGTGTCGATGAGAGCTCTAGAGGTGCTCGTCCAAGGTGACGACGAAGGCTTCATCGAGTACCTTACTCGATGGAGAGAGTTAGTACCCAAATACCTAACTATCCCTGAACTCATATCCATGTTCGTCAAAAATTTGAGTCCCCTCTATCAAGGACTCATGAGGTACAACTACTTCAAAAACTTTTGAACAGCTGACTAGAGTGGGTACCAACATCGAGGACGACATAAGGTCTAGTACCATATCAAACTACGTAGGTGAGCTTCCTAAACCTACCCAGGGTTCAAAACCTCACAACTTATCAAACCGATCCACTAACCACGGAGCACGCAGTCGCTAAGAGCAGTGGGAAGCCGCATCTTTAAAGGAAGAGATCAAGACCTAACATTTCAAAAAGGGTCAAGTCTTTTGAGTATTTTTTGAGTCAATCTCTGTCGAGTCTAGAACAACCGACTTCGATGTTGTTCGCTTTATTTAACAAATCAATAAAGAACTAGTTTGCTTACAACTCAGCTTCCTTTCATTTGTTAATTCTGGTGTGGACCTGAAACTCCACCAAAATACATTGCATTCTAGGAGTAACACTCAGACACAAACGTTCGAAATTGGATACAAATGTCTGAGACATCACATAAAACAAAAATAAAAAAAGGAAAAATTCAAGTTCCGACGACCCAATTTTAAAATTAAGAGCTCCACAATCATCATGAACTTGACCATGACCAAAAGTATGGGTAATCCTGGATTACCCTCCGTGTGTACAGTCCCGTGCATGCGACGCATGACGGCGTTGTTGGTGGAGTCCAACATGACTGACATAAGACCGCATGCGACTATCGAATCTAGAGGTACAAACGTCAGTCCAAGTGCGAGCCCAAATCCAGAGGGGGCTCCAAGTTCTCCAAAACAAAAGAAAAAACAAAAGAGAACAAAAAGCAACACAAGGAAAAAATCTCAAAGCCCACAACCAGTGGCAAGGCAATGAGTCTTAAGCTGACGACTCAACAAAGAAATGTTACCCTTAGAATGCAATGTATCAAAGTCTGGTATCAAGTCCAAAACATCATGCTCGAACTACGCCGGTTTAATTCCGTACTCATGGATACGTAGGCAGCTTTCAAAGCACAACCGACATTCAACACAAAAACGAATCGCCAATGCTTAAAAAGGTCGAGGGTACATTCGGCATAAAACGGAACGTTCAAAGCCTAACAGGTCAAGGACACATCCCACCCAAAATCACAAAACACACATACACAAATGCAAAACAAACTACCCTGGTTTGATTCCATGGTCGTGGATACGTAGGCCGCTCACCTAAGCTCAACCGCCCTTTCTGGGACTCACAAAAATTTCCGTCCCAAGCATAAAAAAGGTCTAGTACATCCTTAAACAAAATACAAAAATTAAAAGAAAACTGTTTCTTTAATAAAGCGTTAAAAAATGATTGCGTTAAGACAAAGTTATTTTGGACCTAAGAGTAGTACTCTACTTTTTCGTTTGTTTTCGTATGTTTCGTCTTTGCAGGTTTGTATTGGCGCCTGCATCGCTCGAGTCTTCTCGAACAAACATTGGTCCATGATCTCAGCATCCAACGCTTACCAATGGCAAACAAACATTGCCAAACCTCAAACTTGATTTTATTAGTCGAACTAGGCGCTATCTCAATGCATGAGTCCTTCGATGTATTACTCACGCAATGGTCATTAGCAACTGTATCATTGTCGAGTCTTGAGTCACGCATTCTCTACGAGTCGTTCTTGGCATTTATTAAACATTCGCTTCAATTTTTGACTTCCATTTACGTCATTCCGACTCACTCTTCGAGTCATAACATTTTGAAAAGAAATCATTTTTCAAATATTCGCACTCAGCCTTTTCAAAAACTATTTCTCAAATGTTTTTGGAAAAGCAAAAGTCCTGAATATGAATCTTAAATATGTCAAGATTTGTATTCTGGCACTCGCCATTTTCTTGTGCTAACCTTGCAGGTACAAGAGACAACGAGCAAAACGACGGCCAAACAACCACAAGCATTCATTATGCGAAGTACTCAAAGCACACTCCAAGTACAACTCCAATACAACCACTTGCGAAGCCTTACTTGACTTCTCCCCAGCAATAGTACAGCTCGACCACTGCCATCGGCTAGCTGTCGGCCATAGACTCTTGAGGGTGCTCCTGGCTACCTACAAGACAAATCACAACCAGACATGTTTGACTATCGCTTAGTTAAATTGGGGGGTTGACATACGATATTCATAATATCTAAAATAGCTCCAACCCACCATACCGTAGTCAGTCACTACGGGCATACTGCAAGCAGCTCCAAAGTACGACACACTCCCTCGTACTCATACTCTATTTCGGTTGGGAAACTTGGGGGCTAATGCTCCATGTCGAGACCACGAATCTATACAAAGGCAAGGTTATTCCCCAAAACATACCAAAACTAAACAAGTACAACTACCCAAGAAAGCAAAACCTACGTTATTTGGACCACAAGCATACAAACATTGCATGCATGAGCACGTTATAATAACGTTCAAGTCGAGCGAGACTTCGCAAACCTCTAGCATACGCAGCAATAAGCGCACACTGCATGTACCATGTACGACTTCACAATTACAAGGGCAACAGACGCCACAAAAGCAGGCAACAGACGCCGCAGAAGCAACAAGCATGACATTTACAAAGCAAAGAAGTCAAACAAGGACAATTTCAATTGGCCTTAGAGCGGTTCAAAAACTCGATCTTTTTCATAAGACTAAACATGCATCAAACAACGTAGGAGCACTAATATGACTTTCCCAAAGTCATCTTAGAAAAACCAGGCACAATCAAAAGCAAGAGCAACAAGCAATGTGGCGACATTATCCAAACTGCTATGTCGAAACATTTTAGGCCTTCTAGAAACCTGTTCGATGTTTTGCTATGGACCGGCATATCCTTAAACATGCTATGGACCGGCATGTCCTTCAACACGCTACGAACCGGCACGTCCTTAAACATGCAACGGACTGGCACGTCCCAAAACATGCATTGGATCGGCATATCCTTAAAAATGCAACGGACTGGCACGTCCCTAAACATGCGCAGTCTGGCATGCCTTTAAATGTGCACCCGTCGTCCCTTCCTTCGATATCCCGGTAAGAAATCCTTGTTTTTTTCCCGAGACACATATTTTGCGCCGCGGTAGTATCTAGACTGTAATGGTCAGGATACTATCACTAGTTTGACTTTCGCTTCATCCAAAACTCAGTAAAACTGGGGGCTCTGTAGATACCCGTATCCGTAACCCCTAAAAATAACCCGATGACGAATCGAATTTAGCATGTTTTTACATAACATTGTCGGTTAATAATGTTGAAAACGTAAAAGTCGAATTTATGAGAATTATTCATTAAATTGAATGTTCATTGTTTTCATTTTAGCCACGAGCAGACTAGTTATGAAATATCCCAACTACAATAAAAGGCCTTTCCACATAAAGGCCAAACAACACAAAGCCCATTTTCTCACATATGGCCCAATCCAAGTCACCTAACACCTAATTTTTTGGGCCCAATGCCCAAAAACCGCATCTCGGAACCTCTTTTCCCAAACCGAGTTCACGTCTTTAGTTGGTTTGAAATATCGATAATAATCGGCCAAAATCAATTTTTGGGCCCAAAACCTAAAAACCGGCCCGTTGACCAAAACCTGACTTTCGGTACTCCGAACAAAAACCTAGTACATTTTTTGGATTCAGAACAGTATTTCTCACAAAAATAGCCTTTGTAAGAAATTTGGCTCGGGGCCCAAAACCGAAGCCTGAGCCAATTGGGCCCTCATCGAAAGCCTAAAACCGTAACCAAAATATCTTCTTAAAAGGATAAAAACCCTAATACTCATCAAAATATCCCCGTACGCGTCTCATTGACGCAATAAGATAAACATTTTATCTCATTTCACAAGATTCCCATGATTATATATTCCTCGCAAAAAAAAGATTTCAGCATCAGCCCTGGTAATCGCAAGAGCTCTGGCGATTTGGTCGACAAATAACCAATTAACAGGAAATTACCCTGGCTCTGACCATTTTTTCCTAAAAATACTAGCGCCCCCTGACGCTCAAACAGAATTGAGAACCCAGCGAAAACCCTAAGCAAGCCGCGAACAACATTTTCTCTCTCAAATTCTCACAAAACTCTCTCCAAAATTCATAAAACACTTTGTCCTTTGATTTAGTTTTGTTCTTTTGAAAATGTAGCTTTCTTTTCGTTAGACCTTTGTTCTAGGCCCTTACTATGGACGTTGTAGACCTATAAGGGTTACCTTAACCCTACCTTACATTGATACCGTGAAGTCTTTTCATAAATGAGATTACAACTCAAATTCCTAATTTTTTTAACCCCGTCAGTACTGTAGCACATTAAACAAACGACCCATTAAAATGAATAATGAACATTTAATTTCAATGAACTTAAAGCAAACCTTCACTATCTCACATATACGTCTATATACGAATTCGACAATTAACTGTACCGATTTTCGTTAAACGTTAAACATGCAAATCTGAGGGTTTTAAACAATTCCTGGCCAGTTTGGAAAGCGCTAAAGACCTGGCGATTGGTCCATGTAATCGCCTGGGGTCCCGCGATTCCCAAAGCAAAACACGAGTCAGTCTGGTGATTTGACATTTGTTTTGCTCATTTTCAGTCAGTCTGACAATTTTCATACGACTAGCGTTTTCACACAAAAATGCATGTCATTTGGCGATTTGCCGACTTAAACGCCAGTTTATCTGGCGATTTCATTATTGCTTTCGCTTTTTGTTTATGCGCCTGTACGTAGCGAGTGAGTGTGAACATCGATTACAATCAAACCGTTTTAAGGCCAGTACTGGTTGCATTTTAACGTAGGCTTTGCTTAAAGAGATTTTCTAAAACAAATAAATTTCTTTCGAAAAAGTACCCTCACCCCAAATCCGTCTTCAGTTTCAAAGCCTTAAGACACATCGATAAGTACCAAATTCCTTTAAATTTGGC
This sequence comes from Gypsophila paniculata, assembly GCA_032274805.1. Classification (NCBI taxonomy): domain Eukaryota; kingdom Viridiplantae; phylum Streptophyta; class Magnoliopsida; order Caryophyllales; family Caryophyllaceae; genus Gypsophila; species Gypsophila paniculata. The sequence continues at coordinate 21,557 of JAUEKU010044043.1, read as the reverse complement.
GGCGAATCCAAACGCACTACATTCCCATGATTTTTAAGGTTTTCTTACTTTATTGAATTTTTTAAAATCGCTCCTTTCAAAAGCCGTTAAATCAAACCTCTTAAAATAAGCAAGCAAATGCAACATTTTCGAACTTCCACCCGATGCGCGGACGAAAACAATTTTACAAAACACCGAGTGATTTTTCCCGGTATCCACAGGTTGATTAGTTGGCGGTGTGCATTTTTTACCTTTTTTTATTTTATTTTCTTTCTCTTTTATTTTCTCTCTTTTACTCATTGTTTCCTTCTCTTTCCTATTTTCACCTTTTGTAATCACGAATATGCACCATGTGTTATTTTTACACCGATAAAAGCCAACCGTAACCCATAGAGAACAGGCTCACCGATCAGCGATCTCAGCTCCCCGATAAAAGCCAACACTGGCTCACATAATAGTTCCATAAGAGCTAGAATCACCTGCACAAGCATCTAAAGTTATAAATGCTTCAAAAGGATCCCGAAGATGGGGACGGAGGTCAAGTATACTTGACAATAGAATCGACTATGTCAATCATGCAACAGGTTTCTTCAATCATGGGACTGCGGAAGGCGTTAGTCAAGTTGAAGGTCACCTTATCCTCACAAACCTCAAGAGTCAATTTGCCTTTTTAACATCGATAACCGTAGCGACGATGTGTATGAATGGTCTCCCTAGTATAATGGGTATGTGCGCAGCCTCAGCCATGTGCCCATGTCTAAGACAATGAAATCGACTAGGGAAAAGAATTTCTCAATCATTACAGGAACGTCCTTTAAAACCCTCAGTGGATGCTTAACCGATCTATCGGCCATTTGGAGAGTTAGGTTTGTGCATTTCCTTCTATTCGACCCCGACTTATCCTAACTACTTTAGTTGGTATATTAGGGACTTATCTTTGTTGGTGATACGATTAAGCCAATTAAATTTTGGCGCTGTTGCCTGAGAATCGGTTTTGGTGTTTATAACTTTTACTAATGCTACTAGGTTATTCCTTTGGCTCAAGGAACCTACGTTCCTTGAGACCGTATCTCATCTGCTCTTTAGTGTTTACATGCAAGTCCTTCGATCAAAGTTTATTACCATACGATCCCAAATATCAATGGACGTTTCGTAGGTACCGCAAATTATTAGCTGAGATACGCCAAGCGTCAACTGTTGCTGAATCTGACGGCCTGCGCTACGAAATCAACTTTCAATCCAATTCACAAGCTTCCCTACTAGAAGAAGTTGATCTGCCGCCCCTACCACCCGTAGTCATGAACCTCAGTGAGCATTCTAAGCTGAAGGTTGATCAAATCCCAAATGGCACTCTGGGACCCGATATACTACTGCTACATTTCATATCCAGTCCGCCTTGATGGTCAATCGAATTATGCTCCAGAGCGAGATTCCATTTTAGGAACCATTTCAAGAGCTGATCTTTATTCCAACTATGAACCTCTTTTATCCCCACACCACCTTCCTTCTTAGGTCGACATTGGCTGCTCCAACCTTACAAGATTAGAGCCCAAGTGCCTTCCTCATACCCCGAAAGAAAGCTTCTACAAATCCTCTTTATTCTTTTAGCAACATTCTTTGGAAGGAGAATACTAGCCCCCCAAAAATATTGAATTCCAAAAAGAACATAGTTGATGGGCTAAGTTTTCCCTGCATATGATAAAAAGTGCTTTGCCCATACGAAAGCCCAAAAAAACGAAATGGGAAATCACCCTCTGAAAACCAAATATAGGTCATATTCTCATGTTTAATATCATCTTGTAAACCCCCAAAGTAGATATTGGACTTCATACGGTTGGCAGTCAGCCCATAATTAAAGCAAAAGAGTCAAGGCATGTAGCCACAACACACACAGAAGGAACATCACCCTGACAAACACTAATAGGTCATCAGCAAAAACCAGGTGTGTAAGGCTATGCTTTGCACACTTTGGATGGAGGTAGAAATTAGGTTGGGTGGGAAGCTTCCTCAGAAAACGAGAATGAACTTCCATACAAAGTACTAATATGTAGGGATCGAGACAGTGGATCCCCCTGTCTCAAACCTCTTTGCCCAGGGAAGAAGCCTTCTACAGAGCCATTAATGTTGGGGGAGAAATAAACGGAGGTAACACAGGCTAATATCCATTTGATAAAACAGCAGGATACCCAAACTTTCTAAGAATGTGGCCAAGAAAGTCCCAATTAACAAAATCAAATGCTTTGCATACATTATTTCATACCCCATCCGATCTAATTAATGGTTAACATTTTGTTTTTGGACCAATTTTTTTTCAAAAAAGAGGTCATTAATAACAAAGTGACTCATATACCCCTCCTTTTATAAGTATGAGGACAAGAAACTCCTAATTAAGAAAATCAAATACTTTGCATACACTGGTTCATACTCCGTCCAATCCATTTGATTGTTAACATGTGTTTCTGGACCAATTTTTTTTTTTTTAAAAAAGGGGTCATTAATAACAAAACGACTCATATACCCCTCCTTTTTATAACTTTTGAGAAAGATGGGTCAATACTTTTGTAAAAAATGACTCATAAAAACAATTGTGTACAAAAACATTTCTCGTGTTAACAAATCAATGGATCACACAAAAATAGAAAATGATAACAATCGGATGAATCGAAGAGAGTTTTTTCGAGCTCTCTTCTTAATTCAAGTAATTTTAAACCAATCATATTATACCATTTGGAAATTAAATTGAATTATTTAAATAGAGTTAAATATATTATTTTAGAAATAAATAATTATATGAAATATACTTTTCTATTTTAACAATAATATATTAGTGAGTTTTAGATAAGTTATTAACTTTCAATTTTTATAAAATGTAACTGTCAAAAAAATGTAAAAGTAACATCATTAGATTCATATCGAAAAATCTTACCAAATAATTATATATTACATAATATTTAATTGTAAAATAAATCAATTAGTTTTCAGAAAAACACAAAAATCAAAATTTGTATAAATCTTCCACATCGACGCTCAAACAAACTTCGCCTAAAAAAACCTAATATAAAATAAAACTTTGATCAGTGAAATAATCGCTTAATTGAGTGAGAACAATGATTAATCAATGATCATGGCGTATAAAAAATATTGATTTTTTTTTGTAAGCTTTTAAATTTTATTTTTCATTGAATATAATTGTAAAGAAAAAACTATAAAAGTAACATCTTCAATTTCGAATTGAAAATCTGTTCTTATATGAGCCTCAATCAATGGTATTTAGGACAATTACAAATAAAGCAACTAACTTTTGTAAAAATAACCTATACCAGACAATATATTTGCGTCACATCGATACTTTAAGAAAACTTGTCTAAAAGAAACTAATATAAATTGAGTTATTTAAATAACGTCTAAAAGAGTTAATATAGATATAAATAAACACATCATATATATGGATTTTTTTTAATTACAATTTGTTAGTAGATTTTTAGTAAGTTTTTAAATTTTTATATTTGAGAAAATTTATTTGTCAATAAAAATGTAAAAGTAACGTCATTAGATTCCCTTAAAAAAACACTATTATACGAGTATAAATTTCATTATATTTACTTCAATAAAAAGAATAATAAATTATCGAAAAAAAAAAGTAACTTAGACCACAACATACTATGTCCCACATATGCTCTTAAATAAGAGAGTCTAAAAAAAACTAATATAAATATAAACTATGATCGTAATAATCACTTTATTAGGCAAGGTCAATAATTAACAAATGACTATGGCTTACATAAATAATATGTTGATGCTTAATTTTGTTATGAATCATGTATTAGTGTGGATGTCCATTGGACGAACAACCCATTAGATCTTATTGTATGTAGTTAGGGTTTGAGTCAAACCCTAATCTTCTATGTACTATATATACATGTACCTTCAAGGATGAATAAGAAAGATACATATCTCTTTTCCCTCTCAATCTTTCCTCTTCCTATCTCTTATGTATAATTCTCTCCCCTCTATTTTATAACACTTTATCAGCACGATGCTTTAACCAATTAAGCAGATCTCTTCATGAACCGATTACAAAAGAAGAAATCTTAAGAATACAAAGAGTGGTAAGTACACACACAAATTGCATAACTCTGACAAAACGAAAGCACAAATAAGGAGAAGAAAGCCTAATAAGTGCACACACAAAAGGTAAGAATACAATTACTTTGCCCAAGAAGTTTTTACAATCCAACTAGTCTAATATAAATATGGCAAATATGCTCTAACCCTATTATAATGGATGGGCTTGAAAATTTTGACATAAAATTGTGGACTTTATTTAATTTAGATTGCGGACATAGTATATGCAGTTGTAAATACCCGTATCCGTACCCCCCAAAATTGACGCGATGATAAATCAAACTTAAGCATTTTTAATCGTAACAATGTCGATTGAATATATCGAATCCATTAAACTAAATGAATACGAGTCAGTCATCACTTTGTCGGTCTTTTGGTCTTATTTTAGCTACAAAGTAACCCAACACCACAAAACGAAGCCAAAAACACCAAACCAAGCCCAATCCTCACAATGGCCATTTCAAACCTCCTAATACCTAATTTTGGGCCCCATGCCCAAAACCCGCATCTTGGAGCACCGTTGACTCAAACCGAGTTCACGTGTTAGATTGGTTTAGAATATCAAGTCAAATGGGCCGAAGTCAATTTTCGGGCTCAAATCCCGAGTCAACCTCCCCGTTGACCAAAAACCGACTTTCGGTACCTCGAACACTGAAACCAAGCACATTTTTGGATTTAGAGAACCATCTCTCACAAAAACAACTTTTGTCAGAAATTTTGCCCAGGATCCAAAACCTAAGCCCGAGCCATTTGTGCCCACATCGAAAGCCCAAGATGAAGCCCATTTCTCACAAAATATCTCAATCAAAATATCTCCCGAAAGGATAAAAACCCTAAAAGGGTTCACGCGTTTTGAAGAGGCGTGCGTTATCTCGTTTCTCGAAATAAAGGATTCGAAATCTTATCTAAAATCGCGAACCGAAAAGCCAAGGCAACTGTACAAATACAGCGATTCGAACTGGCGATTTGCCCTTCCTCTTTTTCCATTTTTCCTATAAATACAGCGCTTTCCCTAGCCGCTCAAAGACAGATTAACACATTACGGAATTCGGAGAAACCCTAAACGCAAACATCAACTAGTTTCCTCTCATTCTTACAAAAACTCTCTCAAATTCATAACACACTTTGTGTTTTGATTTAGTTTTGTTCTTTCAAAAAGGTAGCTTCGTTTTCATTAGACTTTTGTTTTAGACCTTTTGGGTTACATCAACCCACCCCAACATTGACATCGTGACAACCTTTCATAAAGGGTGTCACAACTTGGATGCCAAATCCATTTAACTCCGTCAATGTTGCGCTTAAAACAATGACCCTTTAAAATGAATCTAAACTGAAATTCACTTCAATGAATCTAAGCAAACTTTCACTATTTCGCGTTAACACGACTAAACACGGATCGACTAAACTAAATCGGTATTCGTTAATCTCGTTAAAAATGCAAAATCAGAGGGTTTTAAACAACTTTCTAATCTCCTGGAAAACGCCAGTGGTCTGGCGAATTCGATTATAATCGCTAGTCTACTGGCGAATCGGACATTTAACCGCCAGAGGCTCTAGCGATTTCTTGCGCTTTTATCATTTTTCGTCTTTTCGTGTCTGTACGTAATGAGTCAATTCGAACATCGATTCAAATAAATTGTTTTCGGGCCAATAGTTGCTATGTTTACATAAGCTTTTCTAAATTAGGTTTTCTAAAATAATTGAATTATTTCGAAAAAGTACCCTCATCCCGAACCCGTCTTTGATTTCATAGCCTTTGAAGTAGAGATATCGACGTGCCCTAAGTTCTATGATTCGTGTCTTAAGGACTTAAGACACATTGATATGTACCAAATTCCATCAAATTTGGTGGTGACTCCAAAACATTAGCCAAATAGCTAAAGCAAATAAGCACCTCTTTTGAAAATGGCTTTTTCAAAATACCCGTTGCGCGAGCAAACCCGTTTGTTTTTTCGGAAGCAAAACATCGACTGGATTTTTCCCGGTACCCACAGCAGTAAACAATTGTATTAAGACACATTCATATGTTTGTACGAGTGTTTACGTACGTATTGGTTATGGGTGTTATGTGCTTGACTTTCTATGTAGTTTTTTTTTTTTTTTTTGAAGAACTCGAAAGGGTATTACCAACCGCATTGAATTAATATCATCAGAAACAAAAGGACGGTTTGAAACGGTGTCTCACCCACCCTACAACGTCTACCAATCACCCAAGGGTGAAGGTGCGCTAAATCATAAGCTACTCTATTCCCTACTCTACCGACAAACTTCCAAGCTACATGGTCAAAAACAAGAATTAAAGCTAAATATAATCAATTACATAGTGTTAATGTGTTCTTCCCTGCACTCGCTCTGTTATGTGTTGGATCACTGTTAGGCAGTTACTCTAAGACTCCATTATCCGAAGTCCGACCGCCAACGCCTCTTGTAAGCCGTGCATAACCGCCAAAGCCTTTGCGTGCCTCACTTCCATCTCTCCCTATTCTTGAACCGCAATGCACCACTAAACAACCCCCGCTGCATCTCTCGCCACGGCTCCAAAGCACACCATCCCATCCGACACCCCCGCGTTGACATTCACCTTAATCAAACTACTAGTCGGTCCCTTCCAGCACACTTCACGACCCCTTTCGCTGCCATTCTCCCTCTATTCTCCCCAGCGGCCATTTCCCCTCGTGCCCTCATCCCTCCGCACATATTTCCCTACCCTCCCTGCACTTACTCCCCTCAGCTCTGCCCTAAGGTTATCCACTCTACTCACAACATTCCCCGGACACAAATTCACCCCCTCAAAAACACTCACTTTCCGCTCCTTCCAAATAGCCCAACAAGTATTCATGAATCGCACACGTTCAAGTTTATCAGTCATTTCCCACACGTTCATAATCCACTCTCTCACGTCCCTACCCTCTACCTCCATCCACTCCTCCCTAGTTCCCTCATCCCAAACACCCCGAGTCCACCCATAATCGCAAAACACGTGTAGATCAATCTCTTCAGCAGCACGGCAAATAGGACACACATTATCCCCACTTCGTGTTCGCCTTATAATCCTTCCTTTGGTCGGTAGTGCTTCCAAGCATAGTTGCCAGAAGATAGCCTTTACCCGAGGTAAAGTATCTGCCTTCCAAACCCCACTCCATATCCACTTATCAGTCAATGAGCTAGACGCCTTAGGCCTATCATCACTCCACCCAGCAAGGAGCTATCATTACCGTTCTTCTCATGCTCCGAGTACCAAATATACCCGTCAAGTCTGGCGCTAAGCCTAATGTTCATCATCCTTTCCGCCTCAAAACGTAAGAAGCAGATTCTTACTTTGCCAACATCCCACGCCCCACCATTCTCCACCATAAGCTCACGCACACTGTTCCATTAACAATCCATGGGCTTAGATGTGATTACCCTTCCCGTGTGAGTCCTGGGAAGCCATGCATCATTCCAAATTTGAGTCACAGCTCCATCCCCAATACGTCGTCTCCACCTTTTCGCCAAAACCCCTTTCGCTCCCCAAATACTCCGCCAAGTGTAGCTCGAATTGTGTCCTAAACTAGAGTCGAGGAAACACATACCCGGGTTGTACGTACCTGCTTGGACACGAGCTGCCAAACTATTTATATTGACGCATAACCGCCAGGCCTGCTTGCCAAGAAAAGCCTGATTAAAACATTTGTAATCTCTAAAATCGAGCCCCCCACGATCCTTAGGTTCGCACAATTTTTGCCATGCCACCCAATGCATTTTATGACCCCCCGTATTGTGGCCTTACCAGAACCGAGCCACCAAATAACGTATCTCTTCATAATAAGATGAGGGAACCTTAAACACAGTCATACTATAAGTAGGGATACATTGGGCCACCACCTTTATCAGTACCTCCCTCCCCGCTTTTGATTATAAAGATCCTCTCCAGCCTTGCAACTTCTTTGTCAGCTTGTCAATGGCAATCGAAATGCACCGCTTTGATCTTTTCACCATAGTTGGTATGCCAAAAAAGCGTTCGAGTGCATCCACAATACGAACTCCCAAGATGTCAATATTCCAAATTTTGTTATTAAGTTTTATTTGTGAGTGATATATAAAGTGATACTCCATATAATATAATTTTTATGTATATGATTCTGATTGATTGAGATTTAGGTTTTATGTTGATCGATGTTAATTCAGCCGGTAACATCTTTTTTTTTTATGTTGATCACATTTTATGAAGATTTGAAAAGATTAAGAACAATTTACATGGATACATTTATGATAGTAATTGCCAAGCTATATGTTTGTACTAGTTATTTTTGTCTCCTTATAATTGACTTCATAATGAGTCTTTATTGAAAAAATCATGAGACTTAGACAATTGCATTCACGGAGATGAATCAAAGTTTTTCTCCCACAAGAAGTGGTTGAGTATCTGATCGCAGATTGGTCACACTATAATGAAAGCCCGTGAGATTCAGACAATTACATTCTCGGAGATGAATGTAAGTCTTTCTCCCACAAATTAAGGGTATAATTCTAAAACCCTCTCCCAGCGGAAGTGGGTTGGTTAAAGATGTTTACAATATGAGGAAGAGTTTGATAAATTAGTCCTGCAGACGGTATGTGATATGCTCACTTGATTTTGGACAAGAAATTCCATATTTTAATTAAGCTCATGAAATTTTGGACAGGAAGTTCCAAAAGTTTTCAGCTCATCTGGTTTTGGACAGAAAGTTTCAAACAGATTTAACTTATGATTTTAAGCAATTAAAATTTAAGTGATCTCAATATAATTGTCCATCGCGATGGACTAGTGCTTACTTAAATTAAAATAATTATCTATCAGGATGGACTAATGCTCAATTAAAATAAAATAATTTTCCATCAGGATGGACTAGTGTTTACTTACAATACATCAAGTGATCTCATGAATGAGGATATTATTTAGTCTAATCATGTTTATTGTACCTATTTGTGGGGCAAAAGTTCCATAAATTGAAGTTGTATACATGAAATATACAAAATTATCATGGAATGATAAAAAGATAATCTTATATTTGAAGAAAAAAAAAACAAAATAGTTCCAAATTTTGATATTGAGCAAGGAAAATAAAATAGCCTTAAAGGCACTATTGAACAAATGTTTATTCAACTGATTTTTGGACTTGAAAAAAAAAATTATCTCATGGTAATGAGAGTGTATGTCCAGCTCAAAATTTTGGCCTGAAGTTCAAAGTTCGAGAAAATGTGAAAATTAACATAAAATATTAGTGGCCGGAAGTTATCTTGGTCATATTTTGTAACAATAGGGTTACAGAATCTATCTCGTAACGACAAGGTTACGAGATTCGTATTCTTCCGCATGGTAGATGAGTCTTGAGCTGTTGGCTACCACTCGTACCAATAGGGTTACGAGATGGTTGGGAACCCAAGGGTGTTTGAACAGTTGATTAAAAATCGTAACAACAAAGTCGCGATAAGTCTCATGTACGGTAGGGCGTATGAGCCAATTTATTTAATTACCTTAAGTGTAGGGTTAAATGATGATTACATATATGGCAGTGATAAGCGTAAGGTGATGACAAATATGGGAAAAATACAATTGGCATGTGATCAAAATTTTTAATATTCTGAAGAGATTAGTCACTATAATTCGTTGAATTCACCACATGCAAATGTTAGTGGCCAGAGGTCCACTTATGCGATTTTAGGAATTGCAATTGAATTAAAAATGAATGAATAAATCATCTTTTGGAGATAAGTGATGCGGCTGTATTTAAGCCTGACAATGTGGTCTTAATTGAGCCTAATGATATTGTCAATTTGAGCCAAATTCATTCATTGAAAGTATAGATGACTGCATTTATGAAATGAAAAATCAGGTCAAAATCATTACGCTAATAGTGCGATATAAGGAAAATTGATATATGAGTGGAAAGTTCAACATTCACACTATGACATGGAGCTCATAGTGTTCGCACTACCAAAAAAATTGCAAATTCTCTATGATTGGTAAATGATCATATTCCCTGAAGTGAATATGACATTGCATAATTGATTTGATTGGATGAAAATAATACCACCTTAAGTGGTTAAGTGTGTGGACGTAAACAATGACATGATCAATGTATTTATTTTGAGAATTCATATATCCACCGGCAGTGTTATGTGCCTAATACAAAGAGAAATATGACTTATATTCCTAGAAGAAATTTTGATTTATGGTTTGTCCTATCATACTCAAAAGGAGTAATGAAATACATCTTCTAAAAGGAACATATAACATGATAAATCTTGCCAATACAAATGAGACACTGGTTAGTGTCATATGTCATATCGATATTTTATTTGGCAAATGAAAAATGAATATTTCAAGTCTATATGGTGAATTATAGTCAATGCAAACTTGACTTGTGATAGCCAACTGGAAATTTGGCTTGTAATATAACACTGACAACTAGAAGTTTAGCATAATAAATTGCCAATTCAACGTAGCGTATGATACATTAAATTATCTAAACTCAACCAAGTGTTTATGAATTGTAGGAAATTTAATAAATGATCTAAGATGTGACAGTTGAGGCCATCTGGATTCTTCTTATACCTATTTTGATAAACCTGAAGTTTATCTTAGAGGAAAATTAGTAAGTGCTTAAAATCTCGATGGTTTATACAAGTTGTTGATACTCGGAGTTAAATGGAGTATATGGGATATTGGAAATATGAATGATACTCAGAGTTAAATGAAGAACTTGAATGTTCATGAGGTATTGATATTATATTCAAAGACATATAACCACTTGTTGGTTTATGCAAGTTGTTCATGTGATTAGAAATTATCACATTATGGTTATCATATGGAATCATTAATCTCCTAAATTGAACATTATAATTCAGCACTTGAAAAGCCAACTGCATCAGATAATTTTAACTCCCTGTGTTTTGTTCTCCTCAAGAGAATTTGTATATTAAATTTTATATGAAATAAATTCTAAGGTAAATAGTAAGATCAATTGCCCATTAAAAAAATCCGATATGGATAGTTTTTACCACCTTAGGGTGAGAATGATATGGAAAAGCTGGTAAAAACAAACAATATTGATCCCCAACTGAACAGGAAAGTCAGTGACTTGTTTGAAATATAAAGTATCTCAAATAGAGGTTCATAAAATAAGAATTATGTTGGTTCATATTCAATTGGTTATGAAGATGTACTAAGGGCGTATACCAGCTGATAAGCCAAATTACAAGAATGCATTCGAACGAGTTTTAGCTATATGCGTAATTGGGATTGAATACGGATGTTTATGTGAATATTGAGCAATGGAAGTTCAAGTGCTAAAAACCTCGAGTTAGAGGTCGTTGGTCAAAATCAAGCCCGAGCCGAAGTCCAATTCATATCAAAGCCAAGCAAGGTCAATGCAAGGGTAGATTTTGAAGGCTTATAAATCAAGTTTTATAACTCCAATTGAGGTGAGACAAAGTAGAGGTGATAGTTCATCTCAATACCTTTGAAACGACAGGTTGCACGCTCAATTTGGCCAAGTAACGAAGGAGATATGGCTCTCGCAAGACAGAGGCAGCAGACAAACCGTGGACCGCGGTTTCCAGACCGCGGACCGCCGTTCCCAGTTTGCGGATCGTGGTTCCTAGGCCGCAGACCACGGCTTCCTTGCTATAGCTGAGATCAGACTCAAAACCGCGGACCGCTGTTAAGTGCAGCGCATCGTTTCATTTATTCGAAGGCTTATGTTAGGGTTATTGTATAAATAGAGGAGTTGTTTTATTTTCAGGGGGATGTTTATGTCAGATGAGATAATTAGTAACTCTAAACTCTAAAAATATAATTAGTAGCTAATTAAGAGAAGATTAAGGCAATTATGGAACTGATCAAGATTTTCATCATGATCTTGGGCTAAACTCTTTATTCCTGGTTTCTACCTTAGTTTAATCATTGTAATGAACCTATTGTGAGCCTCTAATCCCTTATCTATCTTTGTTAATCTTATTCCTAATCGTTGTGCTTCATATTAGTCTTGATTTGATTGCACTTGAATGTCGATCATCGTGTGGTTAAATTGAGATTGATATTTGCTAGACTTGTGATACAATTGGTTGATTGTGTGCTTGTTACTTGTAACAAACCTTTATGTGTGATTTATGTTGATCATTTTCCCGCATGATGGTATAATTAGGAATCATTGATTGCATTTATATGGGTGATTTATGTCGATAAAATTCACCTCATATGAATGTTAATCCATGCCTAGAATTCTCATTAAGGGTACTTGCATTTTATATATGGATCATTGATGCTAGTTAGATGAGTTTAGGATGATTAATTGATATTTGAGGATTGACAATGATCATTGGCTAATTACTTGTGATTACATGATAGAAACTAGGAGTCTTAATCTCTGTTGCACACCAAGTGTTTGTTAAGTTGCTTGTGTCTAGTTTTTCTCGTATTTGTGACTCTCTATATTACTGAAACCCCCCAATTTACATTAATTTATTGTTTGTTTAGCTTAGTTAATCTATGACACTAAAAAAGACCAAAAACATTAAACCACATTTTCCTTTGGGTTCGACTCTACTTCCCCTTGTACGACGTTTTAGCTTAGTATAATTTAGAGTAGGTTTATAAATTGTTAATTTGCCTAGTTATAATAGCTACGTTTAGGATTAGCCAAATTTTGGCACCATTGTCGGGGAAATGGCATACGGTTATTTTTGTTTTTCTATGTTGGTTAGTTAATAGTAGCTTTGTTATTCTCGTTTGGTAGTTTTGTTCATTTTGTAGGTACTTGCACTTCTTTTTTTGTTGAGAATATCAACTCAGAATGTTTGAATGTATGAAATCCCCCGCTCAACACCATTCAGTCCTTTTCATTCATATTATTGACACCTTGGCTCAACAGCGTCACGATTTGGGTGGAGACGAGTTTTTAAAAGTTGCTATTGCTCAAGGTGTATTTAATGGGAGTATTGATAGTGTGTTTTCTGATGACTTTGTTAGAGGCCCTGAGCGCCTTTGATTATATGTCTTGGGATGATTTGGGAAGCAAAAGGGTGAAGAAGCGTCACAGCCGCTTGACCGCGGACTGTGGCCAAGTTGCTGCCCAGCCCCTTCCCTTGCTTTGAATGTGTATTTCCCTCCATAAGTGATGTTTTTGATATCATTGATGAGAGGCAGGATGAGATAACACTTGAGGGGATAGCTGATGAGAAAGTGAAAATTGACAAAATTGTTGAATCATACATTGTCATTAGCTATATGATTTAAAATAATGAACTCAATGATCATGTTATGTATTCGAGTGTCCTTGGCAATGTGTGGTTCTTCTCGATCTTTACTCTCATATGCTATATTCACTTCTCATGTTTCTTTGCTAGTACACATGACAAGTTACAAAGAGCTTTGAATTTTTTTGTAAGTTGTGATATGAATTTAGTTATCTTTAATTAAGTCGAGCCAACGACAATAAACAAGTGCGCTTTGCAAGAGGCAACTCGTATTTTCTTTCGCTTTTGATGTTTGTTTGAGTGTGTAGGTACAAAATCAAGAAATGGTGTAATAAGATGGTATTAGATGAATTGGAAAAAAAAATTGGTGAGTATCAAAGGATCGACTTCTGTTCGCATCTTCTCATTTACCCTTCAATCTCTTACCTTTCCATTCACTCCATTTCATCTCTCCTTATCTTTTTTCAATTCTTCGAATCTCATCCCCTTCATCTATATCTTCTCATCCCCATTCTTCTACGTTTTGATACACAAGTCTATTTGCCTCTCATTTTTTTCATATACACCATACCCCTACTATTTACTCATTTATTTAGTCTTTCACAAGAAAAACACCTAGTTACAGATACTTCTATCCCTCTCACCCTTACGGATTTCATTCTTCTATTCCTATCGTTTTAATTCTTGGAGACTTGTGGTGGTTGTTTTGATTTGTGCTCAAGAATAAGCATGGTGGAGGGATGCTCTCATTATGATCTAACATGTCATGGTTTGTGCAATTTTGAGTGATCTTTGTATTATGAGGACTTGTACTTCGTTTTTATAGTTAGCTTTTCTCCTCATCTTTTGTGTCCCAATCGCATTTGAGGACAATGCTCGGTTTCAGCATGGGGGAGGAGCTAGGTTACACCTACCTCTTGATTTGTAGGTGCGTGTCTTTTGTCATTCTATGTCATTTTCAAAATTTAAAGTATCTAAAAGTTTTATGGGAAGAAAAAAAAAGGGGATAATTTTTAATTTTTTTTTCACAATGTCATTGTTGAAAAAGTATAAGAATGGCATGATATTTACTTAATTAATTATTTAGGCAAAAAGAAATATAGTTAGTGTTAAACCTTTAAGTGATTTTTACGTAAGTTTTTTTAAATTTTAATTTTTCACAAAATAAATTTGTCAAAAAAAAGTAACATGATATCTACTTATTTAATTAAGACTAAATCAATATTTAATCTTTTAGAAAATAATCTATAATTATACGACATAAATTTGCCTACATCGTTCTTTCAACAAAATAGAGTCTCAAGACGCTTTATATAAATCTAGACCTTGATCGATGTAAATAATCAATCGTCTAACTCGATTAATGATTAATCAATTAATATGGTTTTGGCAAAAAATTTAGTTAATCGTAAATCTTTTATTGATTTTAAAGTAAGTTTTTTTTTTTTATTTTACTTTTTCAAAAAATATATTTGTCAAAAAAATATGAAGTAACCTATTATTTACTTATTAAATTAAGATTAAAGAAATAAGGAATCTTTGAAAAACTAAGCTATAACTTTACCACATATATTTGTCCTACATCGTTCTAATTACAAAAGAGTCTAAAATAACTTATATAAATTTAAACCTTTATCAGTGTTTAATCAATTGCATGAATCGGTCAATCATTAACCATTTTTAGGCAAGTCTTAGATTTTAATGTCCAAAGAAAATACGGAAAATTCACGCGGTACCCCTGAGGTTTCATTTTTTGTACGTGGGGTCCACCTTGCTATGTTTCTGCACATGGAACCCCTGATGTTTGAGTTTTTGCACATGGTGCCCAAATATGTAACGAACCAATAACCGCCGTGAACTTTTGCTGATGTGTGAAAGTTGTAAAATTATTTTTTTTTAAATTGAAGTTATTTAATAAAATAAAATTGATAACGAAGTTTTTTCCAATGTTTTTGCACATGGTACCGAGGTTTGGATTTTTGCACGTGGCGCCCAACATTTAGAAAAGTGTGTTGCAACGGCTACTACCTAAAATTAGCACATATAGCGTAGTTTTGACGCCTTTGAAGCACACAAACATCTTTTATAACTCATATACACCGTAATTTTATTTGCTAACAACAACAATACCGTATCTACAAAAAACATGAGTTCCGATTTATTTCATGCAAGTTCATCTTACAAAGAATATTTCCAGATATTTCAGTTTCACCATGAAAGCAGCGCTTGTAATGTACTCCCTCTGTCCCAGTTAGTTGTTAACATTTCAGTTTTGATAAAAAAACAAATGCAAGAAATGAAGGAGTATAAAAACAAATATCGAGTAACTTAATACACATAACTCATTATAACATGCTCATTTACATGTATATTATACAAAATTTGTATAATTCACAAAAATATAAGGGTTAATTATATCATGTATAAACCCTTAAATATCAAACGTTAACAATTCACTAGGACGGAGGGAGTACATGTTATAATTATACATCAACAAGTGGACACATGTACAGTACAAGTGCCGCTTTAAAGGTGAAACAAAAATACGTTGATAATTTCTTTGTAAGATGAACATTCGTGAGACAAATTGGGACTCATTTGTTTTGTAGATATTTTTGTTGTTGCTTATAAATAAAGTATTGAGCTTATAATGGATGTGTATGTTTCAAAGGCGCAAAAAATAGGTTTTAACTACTAAATTTAGGTAGTAGTCGTTGCAACACACTTTTCCAAATGTTGGGTGCGAACATTCAAATCTCAGGGTTACCATGTACAAAAACATCGGAGAAACTTATTTATCATGCTTTATTTTATTAAATAACTTCAATTGAAAAAAATTAATTTTACAACAACTTTGACACGTCAGCAAAAGTTAACGGCAGTTAGTGGTTCGTTACATATTTGGGCATCATGTGCAAAAACTCAAACCTCGGGGGAACCATGTGCAGAAACTTGGCAAAGTGGAACTACGTACAAAAAATGAAACCTCGAGGGAATCATGTGAACTTTCCGTATATATTTGTCTAGAAAATATAAAGTAACATCATTAGATTTGTATCGTAAAATACTATCATATGAGCACGCATTTTACGAAATTTTTACTTGAATTAAGAAAATAACATACTTTAAAATTAACTTGTTTTTTCAAAACATAACCTATAATATCATTAACTTATTTTTTCAAAACATAACCTATAACATCATAACAGATATTCATCAAACATTGTTATATAAAAAAATAACATACTTTAAAATTATCTAAGAAATACACGTATGTGAAAAATATAATCATCAATTCAATTTAAGGGTTTGTACAATTTTTTTTTATTAATATTTATAACCGGTATTACACACGTTTGTATTCCACGGATTTTAAACCTAGTTCAAGAATATAAACAGCCTAGATCATGGAATTAAAACATTTATTTATGATAGACGGAACGTATCGAAACACATTTTAATCACATGAGATCATGCATAAATTTTGACTACAACAACAAGAACACCAAAAACAACCATCAAATAATATTATGTAGACCATTACCGACACCATTTAAAGTTTCTTACATATTATTTCACCACTACTACATAAGATTACTATTTTTAGTTTATATGTTTATAAGAATATTCCATATTCTCTATAAATGCTTCTTATTTACAAATTGGCCAGGGTCTCATGTTTGGTTTTGATAATAAATATACAGGTGAAAACGGGTATGGGTCAACCGAATCACGGGTCATAATTTATAGGTTTCTAAGGCTTGAAATACTAGTTAGATTAAATATTTGAATCTATCTTACATATATGAAAGTATTTCAAGTGCATTTTGTACACGTGCTAAGTTATAAAATGTCCATGTAAGTTCTACTTCAAATAAGCTATTCGATGTTCTTAAAATGCTCGTGCAACTTTGCACGGGTGTTAAACTCGTAATTATAATAATTAGCAAATAAACTTGGTTTTAATCGAATCAGAATCCATAAACAAAAAATAATCTTTGTTGATATTGAATGATTTTTTGATATTCCAAACTGTGTTGTACGAAATCTAAATTGCAAAGAATAATTACCTTTGTCCGATTGGCCAAACCAATGCTTACATTACTTTTAAGCATATTAAATGCAAGATCTACACTAATGAAAATTTTAAGTTCAACATTCACATAAACAAAGTATATTGCGGGTATAAAGTTGTGTGCTGTCAAAGTTTATAATCAATTACTTGACTAAACTACTAAAATAGTAATATAGTGAAAGAAAGGGTCGAATCCACAGTGAGGAACTAAGTTAATGAAACTGTGCAACAATCCAGAGATAAGTAATCAATTTTTGAGTTTTATTTGATCAAACTACTAATAACTACGTGCAAAAGACAGATAAATAAATACATTTAACGAACTCATTTGATTAAGAAGCCTCGAGTTAAGTAAAAATCCATGATTTGATAACAAAAATTGATCACAAAAAATCAGCTCTAACTAATGTTATTGACCACCCTATAGTGAATTATAAATTAGATACAATTCTCCTAAAGATGAACTAATCAGAACAAATCTCATCTTAATTAATCCTAACTAATAAAAATATAATAACAATTCTGTTTGGTCTAACCTCAGCCTAAACAGTTAAAAAAATTGAATAAGCAAGATCTATTACACAATCCAGTTGTACATGAGATTTATGAAAATTACTCTTAGGTTTAAATATAACCGAATCACATTCAATAATTAAACATAGTTGTTTCTAACATTAAGTTAATTAACAAATCATGTTCAGTTAACATTTACAATACCACAATAAATTAAAATACTAGTAGCATAAATTGTACAACACTCTATTATAAATACCACTTTTTATAAAACACTCATTTTACTTTTTTCTTTGTTTCACACTCCATTATAAATTTATTTTTCTGTTTAACACTCCCGACCGTCACTATATGTAATTTACTTTTACATATTTATCCTCTTTTTATATCGCATTTTATCATGATTTATGCCTATTTGATATATATGCGATACCTTTTCTATTGAAAAGTCTATCTTGTTGTTTAGTTTGTCATTTTGAAGGATTCAACAGACCTGAACTAATCCGGAGGGGATATGGCAAGTTTAATCGGTGTTAACTCGAGTGCTTTGGATACATTAGGAGCGTGACAATGGTGGTTTTGAGTATGAAAAGTACGGAGTTAGAGTTTGGTTTGAATCAGCCTAATTAACGATGTTTTGTATTTGAATCGAGAACTTGCATGAGTTGGAAATGGCGCGAGATTCGAGGCAATTCCGAGTGTCGGTCTGACCTTCATTTACCTTTACTCGTAAGCTACATTTGCGTTTTGGTCGCATAGAGGTCGCGTGTGAAGCAAACGAACAAGAAGCAGAAACAGACGTAAATGCGCGAGCTAGGCGCTACCAAGGCGCGGGTAGCGCGCGGGGGATGCGCGACCTTGTGTCGCGTGTCGCCTGTGCTCGTGACGCTTTGGTTGCTTTGTTTTGCTGATTTTCAAGGACTTCTTTAGTTACCTTTTCATATTATCTTTCATTATCAAGAAAATAATATTAGTTTTTTTTTCCAAAAACCTTTAATTTGTAATTAGAGAAGATGATTATGCGTAGCTAATTCGTTCAAACTTAATACGATCAATTGACGTTTCGATAATAAATCCGTGAGATTACTAATTATTCTATTTTCTCTTGAGTATTATTTCAATTCCTTGTTCTTATTGTGAATGATTTTGATCTTGATTATTGTGCACAACTATTTGGAATTATTATAGATTCATATGCTAGATTTGATTGTCAACTCTGTTTGCTTGATTAATCTTATCTTTGTAGCAATTGTGACCAATTTATCGACCTCCGTTTGTCGTAATTTGGCCATAAAAAAATAGAATATATACTTCGAGTATTAGCGATTACGTTAATATTAATTATCTTTATCGCTTCTCTAGATTGATTGATTCTTTTGACTTCAATCTGAATTGCATTATTTAGGTTGGTCTTAGAAAGGATATTTCGGGGCATCTGTTTTGACCTGTTTTACTAGGCTAAAGGAGAAGATGGGAGTCAGTATAATTGAATAGTATTGATTTCCACGATAGAGTGCTCAAGACTAATATATTTATTATAATCAGTGATCGGAGAAATTATCGATAGTGGATGTTTGATTGTGTCAAGTGCTTCTCATTCCTTTGATTTAATCTTATTTGATTGTTGGTAATACATTGCTTAAATAGTTTAGAAATCAAATCTATTGCCCAACTACGATTAAGCCATTTCTCTATGGGATCGACCCTTACTTCCGCTTTGCTATTTACTTAATGATTGGAAATAGGTGATATAAATTATAATTTGCGGCATACGACTTTAGTCTGTCAAATGTTGGCGCCGTTGCCGGGGATTTGGCATTACTTGATTTGTGTTTTGTGTAAGAGCATGCATCATACTCGTTCTATTAACCTGAACCTCAAGCCTTTCGACTCAGCGATTGAAAGAACATTTTACAGGTTACAGAGGAACAGAATCGGTGCAACGAACGGAGATACAGAAGGTCTTTGCTCTGACTCTGAACTTTTGGAATCTTCTGAACGTAGCTACATCATGGCTGAAACGATCAAACAACTCACTGCTTCAGACTTGACTAATCAACCTTTATGCATCACATACCCTCCTCTCGATAAAGATGTGAATTTTGAGCTGAAATCTGGGCTTATTCATCTTTTATCCACCTTTTATGGCTTAAGTACGGAAGATCCCAACAAGCATTTGTCGGATTTTCACATCGTGTTCTCGAGCATGAAGCCTACTGGGGTGACTGATGAACATATGAAGATGAGAGCATTCCAGTTCTCACTGAAGGACACTGTGAGGTAGTGGCTCTATTACTTACCTCAAGGGAGCATCGATACTTGGCTCAAAATGAAGAAGGCATTCCTTGAGAAATACTTTCCCGCCTCACGAGCATCTCAATTGAAGAAGAAGATTAGTAACATGGAGCAACGAGATAATGAGACAATGTATAAGTATTGGGAGAGATTCAAGAGAATTTGTGGCACTTGTCCTTAACATGGCTATGAAGACCAAGACCTTGTCATGTACTTTTGTGGTGGTCTTAGCAAGGAGGGTACTTGTATGGTTCACACAGCAAGTGGAGGAGGTATAGTGAACAACAATCCGACTGACGCTATGGCATTGATCACCGAGCTAGCTGAAAGTTCGAGGGAATTTGATAGGAGACCTATTCGGCGTGGAGTTAGTGTTGTTGGGTCAAGTCACAATTTGGAAGAAAAGATGGATAGCTTGACCTCCTTGATGCAGGACATGGTCATGGGAAAGAAGGTGGCAAAGATGTGTGGGATATGCTCTTCTGAGGGTCATGTGAGCGAACATTGCCCACCAATACAAGAAGACCGAGTTGAAGATGTTAATGTTGTAGGTAGACGTGGCCACGGGCCGGGTTCGGGCCGGGCCGAGCTGACCCGTTACGGGTCGGGCCAAATTTATGGGGCCTGAAACCGGCCCGTGAAGGGGGTGAGCCAAGCCGGTTCTGGCCCGTTCGCCAAAAGTGTGGCCCGGAACCGGCCCGTCATTACATAAAACTTAATTTTTTGTTTCTTCGGAACAAAAATAAGGTTAAAAAAATTTGGGCTTCGACAAAATTTCTATAACTTTTTAAAAAAATATTGGAGGAAAATATTTGATATTATTAAAAAAAAATTTAAAAATTATAGAAATTAAGTTGCCTACGTATCTCGAAAGAATCAAAGCCCACGTATTTCGCTTATCTTTTCTTACCTGTTAATTTGGAATGAACCGTGTGTTGTCATTTAAGATGCGTTCATTCTTCGTCGTCGTCGTCGTCTCTATCTCCCAAATCGGTTCCGGCGGCTGATGAGTCGTCTATTGTCATGTACGGACACTACTACAAAAACAGCCAAAGAGAACTGTCAAAAGAGGGCATAGAAAACGCCTATCAACCGTTCTTTAGCTTAGCGTTGTGTAAGGCTTAGAGAACGGGTGGGATAGGCGGTATAGTTGACTAATATTAGAGAACGGTTATTGATCATAGGCGTTGCCTATTCCCTTAACTTTTATTTAATTAACCTTGCCAAAGAAAACGGTTATTCTATTGTAGGCGTTCTCTATTCTTAATCAAAGAGTACAATTATGTTAATCAACAATTCTCTTTTCTCTTACCATAAACAACGGTGGATCATTCCAACAGTTCTATATATA